>QANW01007568.1:1603811-1620184 GCA_003254865.1 Dryas drummondii | reverse complement strand
AAAAAAAAAAAAAAAAAAAAAAAAAAAAAAAAAAAAAAAAAAAAAAAAAAAAAAAAAAAAACATGTAGATGGGGATTAGGGTGGTTATACGTATACCATCAAGCCTTTTTTATGTTTTGGGGTCATTGTTTTTATGGCCACTACCCTCTCACTAACAGATCTCAACACAACACCACCCTTGGTTTTGAAGTTGGGAAATATTTAAGGAAACAATAGCCCCAAACTTTGTATATTATCATTAAAGAAAATTACAGATTTGTTACACTTATTTTATACCTAGTTCAATTTTGGTTTATGATTTTTTTTTAAATTCTGTTTTAGTCCATTAATTGATTGTTTCATTTATTTAATAAAGGTCCAAATTTGTGACTTTAAATCCTCTGAGTTATGTTTTTTTCAATAATAATTAAAGTATAAGTTATATTTCATCATTTTTTAGTCATACAAACAATTTTGGAGTATTAGAATATAAGAGAATTGAGATTAGGTGAAGTTTGAAAAATTGGCAGTTTTTAGTACCCTATTTTGGGGTCAATTATCTTGAGTTTTAGAACTCGAATTTAAATGATCTTTATATAATTGTAAAAAAGAAATGCATAGTTTTAAAACAAGTATATGTTTGTTGAATTTGGATGAGATTTGATAGGGTAAAAAACATGCCAAATTTAAAAAAACAAATCTGAACTTTTATTGAACAATTAGAATAATTAGTGGACTAAAACATAACTTAAAAAAGATTGTAGATTAAAATTGAATTAAGTATAAAATAACTTGACTAAATTTGTAATTTTTTTTATTATTATTATAATTATTATAAAATAAATAAATAAAAAATGTTAGAGAGAGAGAAAGAGAGAGAGAGAGAGAGAGAGACAAAATGTGTTCTGTAATTTTATAGTATAAGTATGGCACAATGGCACATAATAGAAAGGGGTGTTGCATGAAAGCCAAAGCTGATTGGCCACTGGCGTGTAGTTCCATTACACTTGTGAGCATATATCATCGCTCTCTCGGCCGTCTTTTCTCCTTCCCTCCCCTTCTCTCTCCCTCTCTCCCTCTCTCTCTGCACTCCCTTAGCTTTGCTTGAAATTGTGCCGACATGGCTCCTAGCAAATGGGGTTTCTCTGCTTCTGCTTATTAGAACTCTCGAAGCTGCTGCTGCTTTCACTTCTTCTTTCAACTACTGCAATTGGGTTCTTCTTCAACAACCTTACTGTTAAAGGGTCTGTTCAGAATCTTTAGCTTGACTTGGTGTCATGCTTTCTTTTAATATTGCTGTTAAATGCTTTTTGTGGCTGTGATTTCTGGTTTGTTCTGCAGTGATCCTTGTTCTCTGTTCTGGGTGCTATATTCTTGCTAATAATCTCTGACAATTCTATTCCTTTGGTTGAGTTATTTCTTCCTTTGCTATATGCTTATGATTTTCTGTTATCTAGCACCCTGGTTTTATGTCTGTCTTATTTCTTCTCTCTCTCTCTCTCTCTCTCAATTTGATTCTGCTTTTTTCTTTTTTATACTCAAATTCACCTTATTTGCAGCTTATACTAACAGAAAGTTCATATGGGTAGTTAGTCATTTTCTTTTCTTATTTTTTTAAATGCTTTCCGAAAAATAATAATAATAATGACTTCATCTTCTAATAGTCTCCTGTTAACTGGGAACCTTTAGTTGTATATTCTTCTTAATTCTTTAATTTCCAATTAGATTTCTTCAAGTCACCCTTCACTTATGCATCTGTATTTCTAGCATAAACTCGATAAATTTTGCAAAATTTTACTTATGAACGAAAATAATTATCTTTGGTGGATTTCACCCAATAGGATACATTTCACTCCTTTTTTATCTGTTTCTTCTTTTGCTACAGATAGCTATGTTTTAAGCTGTAACTTTGAATTTGCAGGCATTATATGGAAATTCAAGTTTAAATTAAGTAAGACTCGTTTCTGGGATCATTCATTTTGGAGGAAGAACATGGCTATGCAAACTGTCTATTTCAAAGAACATGAAGGAATTGTCCCTAATCCCATAGGGCAGTTGTCATCAGTTTTATCAGGACCTTGGTGGAGTGCCTTCGGATCTCAGCCGGTTTATGGGGATTCTTGTGGCCAATCGAAACCTTTTACCATGGAACTCCCCAGTAGTGGGGACCAACTCACTGCCACTAGACAAGCAGGGCGGGGTACAGAACAAGGACTGGATAAAGGGAACACAAACCAGTTCACTATCTTTCCTGGTAATCTCCTACTTTGCTTTTGATCCATCTCTTTTTCTAAAAGATTTTTCTTTATTGGTTGTTTTCGTTTGCAACTTCAAAAGGTTGCTGGCTTCTTTATTATCACCATTTCAATTTATCTGTGTGAATAATGTATATCATCCTTCCTCCTTGTTTCCTTTTTCACCATAGACTGATTGGAGATAGGCTGCAATGTTGGGCCAGGAAATTTTTTTTTATCAGTATGTTTAAGAATGAAGAATTAACTATCAGAGCCAAATTGCATGTGCCAAATAAAGGTTTAGTCATATGTGGTGAAGAGAGTCTGATTAATAGATACTATAGCTGGTACAAGAATCTTTTTATGCCACCCTGGGCCTCAAGGTTATAAATTATGCGTCGTGTGAGCTTCTTGTAAAGTTTGCTTAAATACCTTATGTGATAACAGTTCTGCTGCAAAAAATGAACAAACTACAAATACACTTAAGTAGAACTAGTTAAAAAGATTTGTTTGAAGATGAGAACTAAGATAGTAGAAAGAAGCTTTACAAATCAATTAAATGCGACATTACATGTTCAAATGACACCACATTACAAGTACTTATGCTGTAATGATCAGAGTATTAGCTCTGATGGTTTTAGGCTGCTGGTGAAAACTGGTTTTCCAGTAGACCCGTATTTTTAATTTCCTATGAGTTCTTATTCAAGATAAGCAAGAGTCTTTATGTAGCATACGAACAGTAATAAAAAAACACTTCTGTTAAACAGAATTTAGTTGTTAAAGTAGAAATAGAAAAACATCATAAAATAAACAAATCCTTTCGTCATGAAAGGATAATATTGTACCGTTCTTTGAACATTTAATTAAGCATTGACAGTTGAAATTTTTGCATGGACACAGCACCCACATCTGTTTGGTAGCAAAAATTTTCTTGACATAAATCAAACATAATGAAATTAATTACTGACCATGTTATTTGGAAAATTTTGGTCTTGAAAAGTATTAGTTCATTATATCAAATGGTTTATATGGTGCCATTGGACATCCCAAGTAGGCCACCCATTTCTGGTTGTATCTTTAGACTACACCATTTTTTATGTGAAGTTGAGACAAGGTGGACTTTTTTTCTTACTGTAGTCCCTTTTCCAAATAATATGCTTCTTAGATATCCTGTAAATTTTGAAGTTATCATCATGTTTAGAAATATTGGAGAAGGGGCTTCTCTCTCCCCCATAGATCTGATCTAGTTTGTTGACCCATCTAGAGGCATGCATTGCTAATTTATGTAGGATGTTTCAAAGTGTACCTTTCTTCTGAGTGGAATGGCCAATTCTCATAAATGCCAATGTGGACTGGGAGAAAGAATATGCAAATGATGAAATTGGCTGTATATGTTTTACATAATTCTCAATAGTGAACATGGCATAGGAAAACAATTATAGCAACAACTAGAGGGCTTGAATTTGATGCTAATGCATGTTATTTTTATGTTGGAAATTACTAGATTGTAATCATTATCTAGTAAATCTGGGTGTGGAGAAATATGAAGTACAACTTTAAGGCCACCCATGGGAGGAGAGGGCTATAGGATTGGTGACTGGTGAGGCTTATGATTTAGTCTGCACTACTATGAACAATACAGTCTTACTCAGCAATGAAACATTTGTTGATAAGAATGCATTATTAGTTGCACTTGGTTTTCCTGACCTTATGTGGCATTAGAGTTTGAACAGACAGGGTTGCCTTAACGAAATTTTTTTTCTTTTAAGTAGTCACAATAAATATTACCACAAGCCCTTGTCCAGAAGAGGGGAAAAGAAATTCTGCTGATGGATGAAATATCATCTACTTCACATATCTTTCTTTCACAACTTGTTCAAAATGATTTCCTTCTCAAATGGTTTCTGACTTAATTATATTATGATCTTGAGAGAAAGCAATTTAACAAAGTTTTGATACCCAAAATATGCATAGAGGTTTTAATTTATATCAAAACTCTGTATACTCCTGGGCAGTTCAATTCAGTCATAGTTGACCAGGCAAGTAGTTTCTCATTCGGGTGATTGTTAATTTGCAGGGGAAGGGCAAAAACCTCAGGCAGCAATCTCTCTGCAATCATCGCCAAAATATCGTGGTCATTTTGAGCTGGGATTCAGCCAGCCTATGGTAAGTCTTTGTTTTCTAATTATTTTATTTGTTCTTTAATTAATGTTGTTTTAGAAACAATGAATTTTGGTTTTATATAATATTGTTTTAGGAACAATGATTATGGTTTTGTCACTATTGCTTATAAGTTGGCTCTTTATTTTTGGACTTGAACTGTAGATTTGTGCAAAATATCCATATATGGATCAATGCTATGGACTCTTCTCAACATATGGACCTCAAATTTCGGTATGTACCCATCAGTTCTCCTAGTTCACTGTATACATGGAACTCCTATAATTGCAGAGCAATTTTTTTTATTTTTTATTTTTGCTTTAACCTGCTTATTCTATCTCTTTCATGTTGCCATGCTGGTATATTAAAATGGAAATATGAGAAACAGAACTTGTTGAAGTGTAAGTTTTATCCTATTAGTTTAGTTTCGTTATGAGAAATAGAAGGTTTATGCAGCTTTTGTATATTTGAGTATACTTAATTCTTCCAGCAGTGTCTTTATTGTTGCTTGGCTGTTGCTCTAGATTATTCATGATATGTCCTTAAGTCTTTCAAATTTACTGATGCAAATACCCATCCATTTGCACTGGATTAGGGACGAATTATGCTGCCGCTGAACTTGACTACAGATGAAGGACCAATATATGTAAATGCTAAGCAATACCATGGAATCATCAGGCGCCGAGAATCCCGTGCGAAGGCAGTCATGGAGAACAAAGCAGCTAGGCTTCGTAAGGTATGATATCTCAAAATTATGTTACTGGTAAGCGGGAAACATCTATATAATGTGCCATGTATAAAGGTATTTCAAAAATTGACTACTTCGATGTTCTGGACGGAAAAGCTGAATATTACATGAAATCTAAAGTGACAAGTCTAGGCCACCTAAACTCTTGGCTTCTCTGTTAACAGACAACCCAGCATAGTTTAGCTACTTATGGAATGTCTAGGATTGATAGTCGTCCACCTAATTTCTTGGCCTGTGTGATATGGGTGTATACCTTTATGTTCAGTCATTTGAGTGATTGTTAGGTTATCTAATTTAAGATTTGTTTGGTTTTCAAGCGAGATAAAAATTTGACCAGCTTCAGTTTTTAATATAATAGATTTTAGTATACCGACAACTGTCAAATTTCCAGTAGGATATGTGATTTGAAACCAACCATATATGATTTGTTTGACCTTCATGCACATCTGATGAAAAGATTTTTCTCTTATATAAAGACAGTTAAAATGACCTATGATCTTTCTTCTTTCTACAGCCGTATATGCATGAATCACGCCATCTTCATGCAATGCGCCGACCAAGGGGATGTGGTGGTCGTTTCCTGAACACAAAGGCTTTGAACAATGGGAAAAATGGAACTGAAGCGAACCAAGTTGGCGATAGGCAGCTGTTTAGGCACTCTGGTTCTCAAAGTTCTGAAGTCCTGCAGTCTGAAACTTTGAACTCATCAAAGGAAACCAATGGCAGCAGTTCAAATATATCAGGGTCAGAGGTGACCAGTTTGTATTCCAGGGGAGATCTTGATCGTTTTTCGATTAATCATCTCGGGCTCTCGCACTCTCTGTCAAACATGATAGATAGTGCCCGCGGCATGGTCATGCCGACCAAATGGGTTGCAACGGTTGATATCAACCGCTGCAACCTCAAAGTCTGATAGCATGGGAAAGGTGGGGTTGGTGCTAACTCAGTTGCATCAACCGCAACTAATCCGCCACCAAATGGAGAAAGCTTTGTTGCAGTTTCTGTTATGGTTTTTGCAGCAGCTTTTGGTTCACAGGATTGTCCTTCCACCATTTGGTTGCTATCGAAGGCAACTCATTCTTGGCTCATGTGCAGAAAGGTTGTCTCTTGCCATTCCATGCAATCCTGCTGTTTGTGTGGCTAGTGAAAACCTTGAAGCACATTAAAATTAATTAAGTAGACTATAATATATATGGCTCTCTTCCCATAAGTGGAATAAGAACATGACTCATGAGAGTCTGGTATGTGTTTGTGATTGACCTAAACTTGTTAGATTGTGGTGTAATATTATAATATCTAGTATCTGGATTTTTGACCTCTTGAAGTGGTGTAATGTAGAACTAAATGTGTTGTGATCTGTACGTTTGGAAGAATAATTTATTATATTTTAGAACAATGGATGGCCTGTTTAGTCATTTTTTTTTTTCTTTTTCTAACTTACATACATTCTTACATTCTTAAAATTAGTGTTTTATCATTTTCAAAACACTTGGGAGTGCACTTTTAAGTATTACTTCATTTGAACTTGAAGCTCGGAAAATCTTTGTGTTAGAAGTTGTTCATTTCCATGAGATTATTTGCTTTTTTCTAATAAGAAGATCACTTCTCTACATTATTCAAGTAAAAGAATTCTCTCCCCATTACAAATTGACAATCTCTCTTGCCAAATAAAATTTTTAAATGACAAATCAAGAGAGTAAAAGCAATACACTCAACATAAAAAGAAAAGAGTTCTCTATTTGTCAATGGGAAGTCTGCTTGAATTTTGTTCTCCAACCATCTCTAACCCCCAACCCCCCTCAACCCGCAAAAAGAAAACAAAATATAGATAAAAATGGTGGAGATGATTTTGACACAAAAAATGACTTAATGCACAGTGTCACACATGACATGAGGACCCCATGAAATTGATTTTGGAGTGCCAATATGGCAATATTATCAAAAGAAAATCCAAAAGACAAGCAAACCTTATCCATGGTCATGGGCTTCTTAGTCAAATTTGAATCCCCTCCCCGTCTTCCACTTGAAAACTTTCCCCAAAGTATATCTTTCCAATTCCTCTCACAATGTCAGCCTCTTCCATATCCATGACTTCTACAAGTACTTCTTGCTCTTCTTCACTCTGCAACAAAATCTCAAACCTCTCAATCACCCACTCACCCACCCCAATCCTCAGCCACTTACCAGCTCACATTAAACCCCCTAAACCCCTCAAGCTCAAAGCCCATTTCCCCAACTTCTCTTGTCTCTCTCCTCTCTCTTCTCTCCCCCATTTTCGCCGCTCTTTTGCGGCCTTCGACGGCTTTGAAGCCGAAGATGATGGTATAAACGCAGAACAAGAAGACCCAGAAGCAGAACTCCATGAAAAACGAGAACAAGGAGAGGAAGAGCCAAAGGTATCAGGGTCTAACAGTGATGCTGGGAGGCTCTATGTGGGGAACTTGCCATATTTCATGACTTCTACCCAATTGACTGAGCTTTTCGGTGAGGCTGGTACTGTGACTTATGCTGAGGTTTGACAATTGAGACCATCTTTATGTTTTCACTGTTTTTCTTTAATGGGTTTGTGGAATTCTAGGTGATTGTGTTTTTGGTTGAACTTTTCTGCAGGTTATTTATGATAGAGTTACAGATAGGAGCAGGGGATTTGCATTTGTTACAATGGCAAATGTTGAAGAAGCTAGAGAGGCCATTCGGATGTTTGATGGCTCTGTAAGTGCCAATGATATGTGGTTGTGAACTGTTTCAGTTGATTTTTGAACACATTAGCTCTTTTTTTTTTTTTTTTTTTTTTTTTTTTTTTTTTTAATGTTTTTTTCTGGTTTTGGACAGCAAGTAGGTGGCAGAACTGTGAAAGTGAACTTCCCAGAAGTGCCAAGAGGAGGTGAAAGGGAAGTCTTTGGGCCCAAGATAAGGAGTACTGCTAGCTACAAGGTGTACATAGACAGCCCTCATAAGATCTATGCAGGAAACCTTGGTTGGGGTCTGACTTCTCAGGGTCTTAAAGATGCTTTTGAAGACCAGCCAGGGCTATTGGGTGCCAAGGTAATTTATGAGAAGGGCTCTGGAAGGTCCCGAGGCTTTGGATTCATCACTTTTGAAACAAATGAGGCTGCAGAATCTGCTGTGGCTGCCATGAATGGAGTGGTAAGAAAAGCTGCTTGTTAAGGGGAAATTATGAAAATGGACCATACAAGGACATTTAACCCTTTTCTTTAGTGTCTTAGAAATATAACCAATCGTAGGATAGTGTTCAAATTCCTCTAAGATATTGCTTGAAACAGCTCGAGTAGTGCTTGAGGGGTTCAAGCACTACTGGAAGATAGTTCGAGCACTATTTGAAAATAGCTAGTTTTCCCCTTGTGCAATTGATATGTGTATTGTGATTTCATAATAATCTGTCTGTGTGTTAAACTGCAAAATAGGAGGTCGAAGGGCGGCCATTGCGATTAAACATGGCTGCAGAAAGAGAGAGATCTAGTGTCGTTGCCTCTTCTCCAGCATCAAAAACAACTGCACAAGACACAGACAGCAGTGAATTGGTTTCTCCTCCAGCATCAGAAACAGCTACAGAAAACACAGCTGATAGCAGTGAACTGATTTCTCCTCCAGCATCAGAAACAACTGCAGACGATGCAGACAGCAGTGAACTGGTTTCTAGCATTAGCATATGAATTCTGAGGTCAATGCTTACGAGGAGTCATGAGTGGGTACTTGAATGTGCTTTTCAATGGAACCCCAAATCCCAATTGACTTGTGCGAGTAAATATCACATTCCTTGGTACTTGTTTATTGATTCTTACTACTACTCCTTTTCCACCGCTATGTACAAATTGCCAAATTGGTATTAAGCAAAGCAACAGGTTCTAGACCTGCATGCGCATGCATTTGTTTTGCGTAGCACTACAAGGCCAGCTGCAGGTGATAAACCGACATTTTTTTTATGAAACAATGTTGGGGAAGAGAGATTTGAATTCAGGACCTTGGATGTAGGAGATGCTCTTTACCACTGTATTATATTGTTCCCAGAACTCTATTATGCTCAGTCTTCTTTGGCATCAATGCATCATCCTAAATAACAGGTCTTGCAGTACAGTGGTATTTTTTTCAAGTTAAAATCTTGTGACAATGGAACTGCATCGAGTGTTGTTTCTCTTTTTTAACTAATTTTGTTGCAAGTATGTGAGTATCTCGCAGAGCTTTTGTTCAAAGCAACTGCAATGATGTACTTTGTACTAAAACGTAATACAAGTTGAGAATAAACAATTTATTCTCTTCAACAATTTAATACCCTCAAGGCCTCAACTCAAGAATAAAATGAATTTCGATTTCCAGAGCTGGAGAAAGTTTGCAAATAAAATACAGAATGTAACTCAACTCATGCGGTCACTATCCATCCTTGTTGAATGTCATTTCAGAAGCAAAAAAAGGTGCCACATTGACATGGCAATCAAAAAAAACAAAGGACCTGAATAACTTTTGGCTGGAAGAAATTTGGTTTGTCACTGAGGGTCATGACCAGCAAGTAGAGAATCTGCTGCAGAATCTAAGTCCTGAGGAAAGAAAACCCTGCACAACCGTAGGTACCATAGTAAGTTAAACTCAGATACCTGCGAGGACCTATAGAATAAAGTGCGATGGTGACAGATTCTGATGGCAAATATAACAATAAAGGTCATGCTCAGGTTGCACTAACAAAACTCATAAAGAGTGATGCAATATGACTTGGTGTCCAGCAGAGAGCCATGAATTTACTCAGACAAGTCCAAAGAAACTCCGAAAAGTTCCAGCAAATTACCTGCAAGTGTTGTGGTACAACGTCCTGCTCAGCTGACCTATGTCACTGATACCTTTACAACCAGCTACCACCTCAAGGACTTGCCTGAAAACAACAGCCATGTCCAGTGAAGAAGCAGATACATAAATTAGGAAAAAACCACTTCAAAGGAACATGCAAGGGGCACCTGTTAACAAAGAATTGTAAAAATCATTATGGTCAAACTAAAATTCCATGCCCTAATGACAAGTTTATGAAAAATAAAAGAGATTCACAAGTTGTATTACTATCAAGTTAGGCAAACAAAAATTTAACAGATTTACATGTCCCAACACTACGGTTGTCCCAACAAAGAATTTGCATGTGCATCTCTCAATAACAAGCTGCATATAGTATCTTCCAGATAAAATTTAGCAAGAGCAAGACTTCCATTGTGGAAACACTTGTCTGAAAAATATAATTTCTGTACTAGACACATGTCACACACAGCTTACTTCTTACATGAAACCTTGTAGCTAAGGCAATTAGATATCTTATTGTAAATATTATGTAGTACTGGCACTTCTTACTAGAGTGGTGAATGATTTCGAATTAGGTGAAACTATTATTCACTGAACAGTATTACAGTTCAATGTCATATTATAAGAATTTTTTGTTCTTCATACGCATTACAGGTTCATCGTTCTTTTTTTTGTGAAGTTCATGATATGAATTGGTGGTAGAAAAACATTTCTACTTACCGAACCAAGCAAGGTTCATTGCGGCCTTTAACAATGCACTCTTGATCATACTTCTCTTTCTTCTTAGAAGGCCATATGGACTTTACAAAACTTATCCCTGCATGAGTGTTCTTGATTTCACAATATGGAGAATCTGTCTCAATCATCATTCTATCAACAGGAATGCCCCTCACAACATCAAGATTTTCTGTTGTCTTCAGAGAGCAACCATTTACACCTGTTCAGGACCAAAAGACTAATATTCATGAGCTCCATCTAAAACAAGATTAAAAGTTTAATATGTAACCAGAGGTGTTGGTTAACTAGGGAAGCGAATTGGTACAGTATATAGGACTCTATGACAGGTTAAACAAGAAAACAGACCCTTTCCTAACCCTGAAAAGTAAATGTTCAAATCAAAATCCCCTCTATACATCAAAATTAACTTTCTGCTCGACCTCTAATCACTCTTTTTCTTTTTATAGTTAACAACAGACCTTGTACGTTGATATGAAAAAACTAATAAAAGTAGAGTGAAAAAGTACTCCACTATAACAAAGATTATAAAACAGGCTAGAACTGTAAGTTTCAGAGTATAGCCCAAGCAAGTACAAACTAGGTAACAAACTAATCAAGGTACAGCCAAACAAAACACCAGATCCTAAGAAATAGCAGCATTAATCAATCTTGACTAGAAGAATGTCTTTTTGTCGTTATTAATGGGGATGTTAACCATCATCTGTTCTTGCATCAACACCCATTTTGCCTGTTCATAATGCCTTAGTGTCATCTTATTCTCAGAAATCCCCAAAGATTCTTTAACACCTTTTTTTTTTTCACAAACATATACGGCCCAAACTAGGCACTACAAGGGCCTCAGTTGTGTTATCTTTTAGTGGAATTTATTCCCCCCCTCTTTCGTAGGTTAATAGGGGTGGACTAACAAATGCAGAAACTGACTCATCAAAAGCCGTGCTTAGCCATCAATCCTTTTGTATTCCTCTAGGCATATTAGATCTATTTGGTTCCATATTTCACCACAAATTAATATAATATATTCGAAGAAAATCTATATAATGTTAGAAAAAGACAGATATTCAAACTTGCATGGAATGGGGTAGACAGATTAATATTTGAAGACATTCTATTTATAACAGATTTTCACCTATATAAATGTTGCTGACGGAAAGAAGTTTATCACAATCTTCTGCACTACCAGTAAATGAATGGGCCACCCCAGCACTGAATCTGTGAAATAACAGAGGAAATGTAACAAGTTCATTCACAAAAGCACAGCACTATGCCATCACGTAAAAGTGAAAGACACTATAAAAAAATCCATTTGATGCATTAGAAAGTGGGGAAGGAAAAAAGGAACAGGATAAAGTTGCAGCCATTTTTTTCTTCTTTAATAAATTTATTTATTCATCAGAAAACTAAAAATGTTGAGCTGGTATTTCACTTGTCACAAGCGTAAGTTGAATGTCACTTATCCATTTTTTGAGCCATGATGTATTATTTTCTGCTTCCCATCTAGCACCAGAACTAGGGAATTTGAGAGGGTGAGAAATTTTTTATTTTTTTTTTAAAAGTAACAACTTTAATCACCATATTCTTGATTGTAGAACTGTGGTGCTCAGCAATCTCACCTCTCCCTATTTCTCTCTACAATTTGACAGAAATCTTCAGCAGCTGCACGCATATGCAGAAACATGGGCAGCTTAGTAGCATGTGCCAATTCAAACTGCTTCTCAAAATACCTAGATTTTACAATGCAGAGAAATAATGAGAACAACAGAATGTATCATTTGACTGAAAGAAAAGTAGAAACGTGCAAGCAATAGAAAATATAGAATAAGAAAAACTACTTTTTTCAGAAACTACATACTTCTTTTGAATCTCTAGTGGGCAAAAGTGAAGCCTGTCATAGTCCAATCCACACTCACCAATTGCAACCACCTTACAAACACAAGAGAGAACAAAATAAGAAAGTATAAAATACATTTCACCGTGATATGAAATCTGAACAGACCACTAATTTTAAGAAGTTATAAATGACTTCAAACCCGTAAATGCATGCCTTATTGCTTCTTTATGACAAAAACAATAGGCCATAGGGTATGGAGAATTGGGCATACCTTTCCTTTCTCTATTCCCTCTTTTGCCAATGACAAAAGCGCCTGAAAGTGCTTATCTGGATCCCCGCTCTCTTCAAATTCCTGAACGGAATACAGAATAAGCCACATTTACTCACAAGCATCTCTAACTAAAAACCCAACAACAAATATACATATAAATTATTTCCCCATAGTTAAAAAGCAAAAGCAAACCTTGCATCTAGTGGGGTGCACACCTACCGTGCAAAAAAGCCTTGCTGCAAGAAACCAGGAGGAAAAAAAACATTTGCAAAAGTTGACAATGATATTATTTACAGCAACATAGAAATAGTAACAAAACAGAGCAAGTGAGAAAACCATCTGTTTCTGCAATTGTTAGAGCTTCTTTTGATTCCTCAAGTGACCCACCAGTGACCTGCAATCATCCATAAGCCTAATTCTAATTTCAGGGTGCATTAAACAATAACGATAATACAATTAGTTCACTATTATATGTGAAAGAAAGATGATTACAATGATGCGGTCGACGCCGGCACTCCAAGCTCTGCTCAAAACAGTGGCTATATCTGAGACGTGACACTGCTTCCCATTGTAGATTCCTTTGAACATTCCATCTGTTGTTTTTTTCTTTTCATTTGGGTTAGATTCTGGTACTCTAATTTAAGAAGGATTACGCTTGATTTTGAAAGTACAAAGAAAATGGAATAAGATGTGTTTGATGAAATGCCTGACCTGTGAAGTTGGCGGCTATATCTGTATTTGGTGTCACCGAAACCGCAGGGAGAGAGAGAATTATTAGTTGCGTGTTAGAATGAATGAAGGAATAATGTAGATAGAAAGGATTCTGGAAGATACTTGCCTATCATGCGGACTGTCGCCATGGCCAAGCTGACAGCAACAGAGAAAAGAGAGAGCTCCTGCAACTAGTAAATGCTTGGTCCTTTTGGTACTTGGGTTTTTGGTTCGAGGGCTGCTATTTGCACACCTCTAATTTTCTCTTTGCACACACTTTTCTCCTACACATCCCTTACCAATTTTTTAAATATAAAATTTATTTTTAACACACCCCTATTATGACCAAAATACCTCAATCTCACTATTATGTCTACATTTCTCCTTACACACCCTCTCAACCCAAACATTACACACCCCCACAAACACACACCCTCACAAACATATCTACACTACACACCCTCCCTAACCCACCCCATCTCACCTCACAACCAACCAGCACACACTCTTTGCCGACACCCACATCACCGCCGTCATCGTCGTCACCGCCGTCGTCAGCACCGCCGTGAACTCCATTAGTGGCCTCATCCAATTTCTGCCACTCTCATCCCCACCACAGCCACTAGAAGTGAGTTTTCCCGAATATAAATGTAAATCTTGTTTATTTAAATGTAAATCTAATACTTTTTTTGTCTAATTCAATTAGTTAATCCATCTCAAATATTGTTTTCATCTATCTGAGATGATTTGTAGGGAGGATTTCGGGTTTTGGAGTTGCATTTTCGGGGTTTTTTTTTTCTGATTTCGCAGCTCGTTCGACACTGGTCTGCCGAACGAATGCAATATTCCGGATTTCCCTATTTTGGTTTGACAGGTGACTGCCGAACAATGAATATTGGTTCGGTGGTTACCTGCCGAACGAAATAAATTGATTCGGTAGTACGCTACCGAATGCATGAAAAATTTTGAATTTCCTTATTTTGGTTCGACAGGTGACTGTTGAACAATTTATATTGGTTCGACAGCCATCTGCCGAACAGTTGCCACTCGATTCGACAGTCAACTGCCGAACAGTTGCTACTTGGTTCGACAGTCAACTGCCGAACAGTTGCTACTTGGTTCGACAGTCAACTGCCGAACCACCTGTGTTGATTTTTTTTTGTTTAAAGTCTTTGAAAAATCATATATTTGCTAAAATAATTTTCAATTTCTTGTTTGAAAATATAGGATGGACAGAAGAAGAGTTAGACGTGGTGCATCTTCATCCAGAGGGGAAGTCCCCGATGTTGCCAATGATGTGCACAGAACACTACCCACATCTTCTGGGCGAAGAAGGCTAGTACAAGCACGAGCTAGTCGTGAGGCAGTTCATGAACAAGCTGAGGTTCCGGTTGAGGATTACAATGAGGATAATCCTAATGAGTTTGCTGAGCCTTTCCCGGGAGGTCCTATTGACACGTCCCTGTTGATGAGTTATGGAACTCACGTAGCTGCTGACATTTGGAACAACGAGGTATGATCTTTAACAGTTGGTATTATATGCTTTTGTAACTTGCAGTATTAATGGGTGTACGCTAAATGATAGGCATGTTAAGCATAGCGACCTAGATACATGGGTCACTACTACACCATAGCATGTCGCGATAACATATCTCATCTCCGGCATGTCCATCCAATAATCCTTTGGTGCGATAAGAGGTCTTCAAAATACGCAATCGAATGCTTTAGCTCAGCAACTCGAGATTGACCAAATATGGACTCATATAGGATAGACAATGACCGTAACGAGTGGAATAAATTTATACGCACTTTCTGCCACGCATCTTCACCCAACCCCAATGCCAAAGCTACGACTCTATACCCACAATGACAGTCGGATTTCACATCAGTGGCACCGGTAATGAATGACCTAATGCTAGCTTTGAATTGTTGTGTATACCGGTGGGTCGGAACAGATGGCGTGAGTGATGTCTTATATGCCTGTAGAAAAATATATATAAATCTGATTATGCAATGAGTATTAGTAAAATAAAGTAAGGTTATCCAAATGAATTATATACCTTCAATTTTGATACTCTTGCCTTTGGCATCTTCTTTGGCGAATTGGTGTTAACTGTACATATTGTAGGTGATGATGAGTGGCTACCTTGACCCGAAAGTGCATACTTGAAGGCAGATGGCAAACGGCGGGTAGAATTGTCAGCTTTACTAGGGCGCCCTTTAGTCTTTACCTTCGCACGCGGTTCTTTTAGCACCGTTATCTCTGGATTCATAAGCTCTTCTATTTTCAAACTTATCATCCTCTTAGTGTCCTCATTCTGTCCTTCCATCCATATTGCTAGTCTATCAAGTGTTGACTGAACCGGTGGATTTAACACTATCACTTGTGGTTCGTGAAGCATATCCAACTTTCTCCAACGGGGATGCACTGAATCAAGTGGAATACGCATCTTACGTCGCCTATACAACAAAATCTCATGTGCACATGGCAAACAGTGTGTATGGCGAATAGTGCAATCACACGGTAATGTTCCAGTCGGATTTGAATTGGCCCTACAAAAAGAAAAGAATTATATTAGTCAGTAAGCATCACATTAATGAAGTGTTCATGGTAGTAATTATAGTTGAGTTAGTATCCAAATTACCGGCCAATCTCACAAGCAATTATAGTCAATGCCGCCATAGATACATAACCAATCAAATCTTTTAATTCTGGCTGTCTCATTTTGACTTAGACAAACGTTCGACTCTTCTCAAATGATGCCTTAATGTGTGTATGCTGCAATACTAACAATGAGTGTATATGTGCCCAAGATGTATCAAAGGGAAGCTGGCTAGAGCCAAGTTCCCTTTTTAGCTTCGCGTGTGCACTTTCCGCCCTATTAATAGAGTCAAGTTAGTTTATAT
>QANW01007568.1:1576176-1603211 GCA_003254865.1 Dryas drummondii | reverse complement strand
CAATCACACGGTAATGTTCCAGTCGGATTTGAATCGGCCCTACAAAAAGAAAAGAATTATATTAGTCAGTAAGCATCACATTAATGAAGTGTTCATGGTAGTAATTATAGTTGAGTTAGTATCCAAATTACCGGCCAATCTCACAAGCAATTATAGTCAATGCCGCCATAGATACATAACCAATCAAATCTTTCAATTCCGGCTGTCTCATTTTGACTTGGACAAACGTTCGACTCTTCTCAAATGATGCCTTGATGTGTGTATGCTGCAATACTAACAATGAGTGTATATGTGCCCAAGAGGTATCAAAGGGAAGCTGGCTAGAGCCAAGTTCCCTTTTTAGCTTCGCGTGTGCACTTTCCGCCCTATTAATAGAGTCAAGTTAGTTTATATACAACACAATATAATAATTAACAAGTAATGCCAAATATGTGAAAGTGTTTACCTATTGGAAGTTGTATTACCAAAATGCATACATGTATCTGTCCATACAGCCACAAACTTCTCCTTGAAAGGTATCAACCAAGTGTCCTTCAAATAGTCAATAACTCCAAGAACCCAACCGAACTTAGATTCAATCTGCTGTAAGTCTCTTAAATACACATCTTCTGACGTTGAATTTACTAAGGAATACCATGAACTATAAAACTTATCCCAATCATCCTTGGTTCCAAACTTTTTCTTGCAATTTACCATCACATTTTTGCTAATGTGCCACCTACACAATAAATGTCTAGCAGTAGGAAAAACTGCAGAGATTGCATTCATGAGTGCTAGATCTCGGTCTGTGACAATCACACCAGGAAGACAATCATCGCTGAGTAACGACCTCAATCTAGTCAAAGCCCAAATGTAATTGTCTTCCTTCTCATAACTAATGTAAGCAAATGCAACTGAGAAAGTCATGTTTGTGGATGTGACCCCAACAATCTCAAAGAGTGGCAGACGGTACCTATTAGTCTTATACGTGCAATCCATGATCAATACATGTGGAAATGCACGTAAGAGATCAACACAACCAGGGTGGCTCCAAAACAAATCAGTCACAATATCATCACCACCAGAACATCTATGCCACTCAAAGTATTTGTGTTCAGATAACTTACTTAGCAAACACTGCATTTCAGTTTTTCCAGCCTTCTCTTTCACCCTATTGCGGTGTCTGACATTGTATATTGTTTTGATTGTTGTTGTATTCGAATAATCCCTTTCCTTCAAGATGGTCAGAATCTGCTTCGGTTTCACTAAACTCTTAGACATATCCACCAATAAAGAACTCTCTGTTTCAGATAATCTCCCCACAAATGAATGTCCTTCACCAGTAACTAAAACTCTATGGTTATGCACTCCACATACCACACTTAGCATCCATTCATCCTCATTACCAGTTTGCACACCCTTTAATGAGAAGGGGCATCCACATTTTTTTGTAGTAGAGTCTCTATCATCCTTAGGACGTTTTATTATACAACTATCAGCATCATACTTGGATAGCCTATGGTGACCACTTCGTTCGCAACCAAGGAACACTCTAGCTTTCTTCTTCCCCACCCCTACTGTATTAGACCTCATAATGACAATGACTATATTGTTTGTCCTTCCTTGTGCACGTACCCAGCTAACCAATGCATCCCTCGAATGAAATATCTACACATATGTAATTTACATTATTCACATTTCAACTACATTTGCAACATATATTTCCCAAATAACAAATTCATACCTCGTTTGTTGTGAATTCATTACTATAATCACGTGAGTATTCGGTCAAAACCTTGGCCTCGACCTCGACCTCAACCTCGGCCCCAATGTAGTCCTCAACCTTGCTGTTTCGAGTAGAAGCACCACCATATTGCTCATATTGTTCATCATCCTACATATAAAACATGAAAATAATGTTAAAACAGTACGTTCAGTAGAAGGTTACCGAACGAAATGAATCTGTTCGGTATAAGCTTACCGAACGAAATCATAATGTTCGGTAGTAATCTACCGAACCAATAACCTTCGTTCGACAGTTGACTACCGAATAATATTGATTTTTGTAAACAAAATACTTCATTCGACAGATGTCTTCCGAACATATGTAAAATGTTCGGCATGTGTCTGTCGAAATTTATAAGTTCATTCGGCAAACAGTCACCGAATGGATTTTTTAAAATTTTTTTGTAATTTTCATTCGACAGTTAACCACCGAATATGTTAGTTGTGTTCGGTAGTCATCTGTCGAACAATGCAGAAATGTTCGGTACTGGTTCGCCGAATGAACCGCGAACAGTAAATGAAAAACACGAAAAAAAACCCAAAAAATTACGATCATACCTCGTCGGAAGGCGAATAAGGGACGAGTGAAGGCTCCATTCATGAAAACTTAGGGTTTCTACAAGCTTATTGCGTATATGTGACCAAGAGAGAAAACTTAGGGTTTAATGGAGGAAAAATGAAGAGATGAGGTTATGAGAGGAGGGGGTGTGCAATGAGAGTTTTAGGATTATTTTGGCTGAGGTTTAAGAGTGTTGGGTGAGATGTGTAAGAGTGTTGGGATGAGTGTGTAAGGAGAGTTTTTTTTTTTTTCAAATAATAAAGGTTGTCCTTTTTGGTCATTTCTCTGTGTCAATTAAGTAATTTCACAAATTAGGTTGTTAGGGGTGTGCAAACAGAAAATTAGGGGTGTGCAAATAGCAGCACTCTTTGGTTTTTGGTAACAGGTCTCTTTGCCACTTTATACGTTCAGTGTCAAAGACTTTAACCACTATTAAGGAAAGAAAAATGTTGGCATAAATTCAATTTAGACACATAACTATATAAGCTATTTAAATAGGATACATGAATTTTAAAATATTTCAAATATACACCCGATTTATTATCTAAATTGAAAAATGAATTTATGTCCATTAATTCGTTGAGAGATCAGTTAAATGACAGCTTGGCTTTTGCTGACCGGGATTACTTGGCGATGTGGCACTATCTCAGCAAACATTTCCCGCCAAATAAGCGACACATACCCACAATTTAATAATAATAATAGAGAAAGAAATAAAGAGATAAGAGAGAGTTTGTGGGCCCGTGTCGCTCATTTGGCGGGAAATGAGTGACATAGGTCCACCTAACCCCTGACACGGGTTCATAAACTCATCATCTATTTCTCGTTCGTTGGATTTATATTCGAATTTGGGGAAAAACGTAATGTTTTTGGAAAACTAAATGGTCAGGAGAGCATTCGACAAGCGAGAAAAAGGTTATGAATGTGTGAGCGTTGAAATAGCATATATAGTTATGTGTCTAAATTGAATTTATGCCAAAAATGTTTTAGCCACTTTTTTCTCAAACCTATTTACTAACTAGTTATAAATTCAGTGATATTTCTCATTATCATATATTAAGAGAGAGGTGAGTTCGATTTTAAATGCCTCAAACGCTAATCAGTATCTCTCTCGCTAATTCGCTAACACTTATCTCTCAATCATTTGGTTACATTGGAACAATCAATGAACATAAAAAAAAAAAAAAAGTTTTTTTTTTTAATTTCATATTTAGTATCTAAATTTTGACTATTGTCTTAATGTGATATTTAAATTTTTATTTATCTCAATTGAGTATCTAAACTTTTATTGTGTCTAATAGATACTCATGTGAATTTCTGTTAAAATTGTTAACAGAAGTTAGGGACAATATGGTCACTTCAAAAAAATTATATTTTAATTATAATTTTTTGTTTTTTTTTGTTTGTTGTGTTTTTTTTTGTTTTTTGTTTTTAATTTTAAACATATAAAGAAAATAATTAAAATATACTTTAACTATATTGCCCTTAACTTTTGTTGACAATTTTAACAGAAATTTATTTTGGTGCTTATTAAACACTAAATAAAAGTTTAGATACTCAATTGGGACAAATAAAAGTTTAAGTACCATATTAAGACAAATGTCAAATTTTAGATACTAAATATGAAATAAACCCTAAAAAAAAAAAACAGACAACTTCTATAGCAGTACCCTTTATAAATCTATCTACCAATACAATTTTTTTTTTCTTCTCACGCGCATGTAATTTCGCACTCTTTAATTATTTAGTGCTTAGGGTGTGGTTGTCAAATTAGACTACGCCTAAAGCTCGAAATCTAAATTCTAAAGAGTGCTACTATCTGCACACTTTTTTTTTCTTCTTTTTGCACACCTTTTTCTCTTACACACTCCTACACTTTTCTAAAATTTAAAATTTCTCTTTAACACACCCCTTCAATTACCTCAGTACCCTCATTTTATCCAACACACCCCATCTACTCAAACAAAAAAAACACACACACACACACACACACCCAATTCCTCTATTTCTCTCTCTTTTTTCCTCTCTCTCTCTCTCTCTCTCTCTCTCTCTCTCTCTCCACTCCCTACAACACCAAAAATTAAGAGTCCTTTGGTTAATTTTTTGTATGTTTGAGATGATTTGGAGTGTGGGTTTTTTAGAGTTTAGGATTTAATTTTCAGGTGGAGAATTGTTAATGTGGCAGGTCGTTCGGCACTGCACTTCTGAAATTTTTCTCTTCATTCGGCAGATCACTGCCGAACATACTGAAAGTGTTCGACACTGTACTTCCAAACGGTTTATTGATGTTCGGCACTATACTTCCGAACCAGCTACAAATATATATATATATATATATTTTTGGCTGTTTGCTTGGGCGAGAAAAGAGAGGGGTGGCGTGGTGGCTGATCTTGACGGGGTGGTGTGGCTGGGTTGGTGCGAGCGGAAGGGCGTGGTGGCTGGAAGGTGGTGCTCGCGGTGGTGCTGCAAGCAGAAGGGGAGAGAAGCCATAGAGAAAGAGAGAAAGCCAGAAGGGGTCGTGTGGCTGGGTTGGGGCAAGCAGAAGGGCGTGCGAGTGGCTTCGACTGCACGCGGTGGCTTCGACGGTGCTGCGCATGGGTGGCTTCGACGATGCTACGCGCATGTGGCTTTGACGATGCTACACGCAGTGGCTGGAAGCTGCTGTGGAGGAAGGTGCGATGGCTTCGACGGTGCTGCACGCGGTGGCTGGAAGCTGCTGTGGAGGAAGCTGCTGCGCGTGGTGGTGCTGCAAGCAGAAAGGGATAGAAGCCAGGGAGAGGGGAAAGAGAGAGAGAGANAGAGAGAGAGAGAGAGAGAGAGAGAGAGAGAGAGAGAGAGAGAGAGAGAGAGAGAGAGGCTGGGCTGGGTGGTCGCAGACAGAGATTGCAAGGAAGAGAGGGTCGGGCAAGGCACAGTTAATTGGGAGGGAAGGAAGAAAGAAGATGGGGTGTGTTGGGGAAGGCTTTAAGGTATTTTCCTAATGGTATAAATTTGTAAAATCACTAATTAAGTGATGAGGGGTGTGCAAAAAGAAAAAAAAGGGTGTATAAATAGCAACACTCATTCTAAATACTAAGTTTTAAAACATTGATTCTACACTTTAATTTTGGATGTGGAGAATATATAGTGAATTTCTAAAAGTTAAATGTTTAATTTTGTAGTTGCCGCAGGTTTTTAAAAAAAATTAACACCTGTTATAACTTTATTTGTCTACGTAAAAAGAAGACCGATGACGAGAATGTCTTTGAAACTAAGCACCCAAGTATTTCCCTTGCAAAATGCAAATCCATCCATTTGTTCCATGAGAATCTTGAATACACAACTCATAAAATAGCAAGCTTAGAGGCCTTAATAGAGATTCATCAAAATTTAGAAAAATTTTGTGATGCAACCATGATTTTACCCTTAGATCTAGACATATTCACTTTTGTTATATTAAGGTATAGATTCTCCACTTTTAGATTTGTTTGCTACAAGAACAGTGTGTGTACTATAAATATTCTCCAAAAATTTGAATAGTTCTATACCAAAAAAAAAAAAAAACTATTCAAATAGTTGAAAATTAATAATTTATAAATGGGCAAACATGTTCTTTAAAAGAAAAATGCTAATCATTACAGAAAAATCCCATCAAAAGAATTCACACATCAACATACAAGATAGAACCAACCTAACCAAAAAAATCGAATAATAATTACAATAAAAGGAAAATCAATCTAAACTCAACATCAACGAACCTTTATTATTAATTCATTCAAATTTATCCGATGATTTGACTTGCTCAAGGATGTTTGTATATGACAATCACATATACTCTCCCTCTCACAATATATATATATATAGATCTCATCAATAAAAATGAGTCACGCGTATATATATATATATATATAAGAGAAATTTCAAATACGGTGACGTTCAATAATTTTTGGACTTATAATCTGGAAGATATTAGTATTTATTAAGTGAGCGTGGAGGCGAGTATAATCCCGATGATGATGAGCAAGATTAAGATACCGTAAAAGGTCCATTTGCGGGTGTTTTTCTGGTAGAACCTGGCCTTGTGCAACTGCTGATTTCCGGCAATGACGTAAGAATTAGCTCTCTCCATGTGGCTCTGGATGTCGTCCAAGTGCTCACCTTGAGCTTGAACCAGGACTGCCATATCCATGAACACTTGGTGCAGCTCATTCAGATTCCTCTCCATGGCTTTCACACCATCATGCCTCTCTTGAATCTCGTATATGGTGTCCAGAACTCTCCCTCTCCCTTGCTCTTGGATTGCCTTCTGCAAGAATGTCTCGCTCTCACCTGCATATTACAGTAACAAACTAACAATTAATTATAAATTATGTACATATCTATAAAATTAACCACTAATTATACACCAAGCGGATTGTTATTGAAGCAGATTGAGAAGATATATTCCGCGTTTTGTTTGTCCCGCTTTACTCTCTTACATAATTACATCCATTCTATTATTCAATCCGTCAAAATTAATGACGTGGTAGGCCTATATATGTTTTACACTTTTACTTTTATAAAATGCCCACTGGACAAAAAAATGAATAAAAATTTCTGATAATTATAAGACTATAAATTCAATCAAAAACTTAAAAAATAAAAACTGAAGAAAAAAAATCCCAACAAGCACACGCACCCTCTCCTTCCTTCCTACCCATCTGATTATTATATATTTTATAGAGAGTTGCTATTTGTACACTTTTTTTTTTTTGCACACCCTTCTTAATTAAAAAAAAAAACCAATGAAAAAAAAAATAACACACCCTCATTTCTTAACACACCCCAAATCAGACTCTAAAAAAATTTCAGACCCGCACAACCCAGTCGGACCGCGACCCAACCTGGCCAGATCTTTGCCGTTCGGCCACCTCCCAATGTGAGACTGGTCGTGATCTCTTCGTCTTGGCGGTGCCGACCTCCCTGTGAGGTCCAATCCTTCATCCCGCCGCCGTACAATCTGGATTGAAGCCGAGAAGCTTCGGCTGCCGTCGACTTTCTTCGTTGATTCCGATCATTTTCTGCCACCAATGGAGGGGGAGAGTGGTTGGATGAGGGGGGGAGTGGTCGAGGTGAGGGAGGGGGAGGTGTGTGTTGGTCTGAGTTGGGTGAGGAAAAGAGGGAGGGGTGTGTTGGACTTTTTCTTTTAGTTTTTTAATTTATTTTTAAAAAAGAGTGTGCAAAAAAAAAAAAAGGTGTAAATAGCAGCCCTCGTTTGATATTATGAAGAAAATTTTCACACAAAAGTAATTAAATTGAAAATCTAGTTTGGTTATGTAAATTTAATTGAATAAATAAACGATTTTGATAATAATTTGATTTACCGTTTGTTATTTAATAATAATTACATAACCAAATAAATTTTAATTTAATTAATTTTTTGTAAAAATAATATTTAAAAAATAACGAATTCGATCATATAAAAATATGCCACGAAACGAAAATAATAAAAAATAAGATGGATAACATATATGGTCCTATTCCTAATACTTTTATGTGTCTTACTCTTACCGGTAGAGATAAGAAGATCAATAGTTTTGTCGTCAGGATTCTCGCCAGTTACAGTGAAGTATCTCCGTTGTACGGTCTCTCTGTGCTCAGACGAGATCTTCTGCCTCAACTCATTAAAGCTGTCCATGGAATCCTTGAGCTTCTTCCTCAGCCCGTTGACCACGGAGGTTCTCGTTCTATCTGAGGACGTCCCCGCGCCGCAGCCGGGCAAACCTCGGCTGGCGGCGTTAGAACGGTCCAAGGCCTCCAAGCGGACCTTAAGTTGCTTGGCGTTCTTGAGGGCGAGGTGGACATCAGCGTCCATGCGGGTCCGGAGGTCCTTGACCTCCTTGGCCTTGTGGACAGTCTTGCTCTGCTCATGCGCGCTCCGAAGACCCTTGTTGAGGTTTTGAAGCTCGTTGAGCTCGTTCTGGACGGACTCCACGTCCTGGAAGAACTTGTTGAGGTCGTTGGACGACGTCGTAGAAGAAGTCATTTCGATGACATGCTGGTCCGGCGAGGCTAACAAGTCGTTCATTGCTACCTACGCTACAGCTAGCCTACACCTGATCACTTTGCTCTGTAGACAGAAGAAATTCAGAGAATGGTTAATGGTAGCTTTGAGTTTGTTTCTAATTCTATGTATTCAATTTTGGTTATCTTTGGACAAGTTATACACACAGAATGGTTGTGGCAGTCATTGTTGACTTTGGGTCAAGTCGCGCGCGCGTTTCAACTTTTCAACTTTGAAGAGTTCAAGCTATTAGATATCCAATAGGGTACCAAGTTCATTCCTTTAGCAGCCAAGAATTACCATGTTTTCTTTCATGCAAATACTTCACTTTTCTTCTAGAATCTGTTTAGTATAACAATATATATTTGTTTAACTAGTAATCCAATTTATTCGACCAAAAAAAAAACTGGTAATCCAATTTGTATACAAATTAGACCTCCACCAAACAAGTTTGGTTGACAAAGGTGTGATAAATTTATCACAAATATTGCAGTTTCAACAACTGTTTTTTTATGGCTAAATGAATAAAGATGATTTTACCACAACAAAAAGTACCTAGAGGCTATATTATAATATTTCGGTACAAGTTTAGACCCGATTCTACTTTGATCCATATAAAATTTCGATATAGTTTATGAATGATTGCCAATTGGGTCCAAAATGACATTTCTATAGCATGGAAAGTTTTCTTATAATCATTTTATTAGGAATTTTGGGATTGCCATAATTTTAACCTTTCAAATGATACATGTGTTATTTCCGCCAATTATTTAACTAAACTTTCAACTTATTGCAACCGTTAACAAACTATAAGACTGGAAAAATAACCTAGATTATAAGCTTAAGTCGCTTTCTTGATGCCCGATGATAGTCTTCGAAACCATTTCTGAAGTAGAATATTTATTTAGGTGAAATAGCATTATCAACACTCCTCTCCAATTCTCAGATTCCACAGCAGGAAAACAGCCCATGGTTGGAAAGAACATATATAGACTATATAGTTGGTAGTAGACTAATGCAGTTGCTTGATTTTGGTATTCACAAGTGTATTGATGGGGGTCATATCAATATTTGCTCTCTGGCCACTTGACCCACCACAAGGCTGCTACAGTCATACAACAGTTGACCAGAATATTCAGCTTAAAGGGTCTCATTATTTTGGCACCAATGAAAAACAGATGCATAGAATGACCAAGAAGATTGCAAAAAACAAGACAAAAAAAGCAAGCA
Source organism: Dryas drummondii (assembly GCA_003254865.1). Taxonomy (NCBI): domain Eukaryota; kingdom Viridiplantae; phylum Streptophyta; class Magnoliopsida; order Rosales; family Rosaceae; genus Dryas; species Dryas drummondii. The sequence goes on along the minus strand of QANW01007568.1, from coordinate 1,593,636 downwards.
ACCCACAAGACTAAGAGCTTGTAATCTAATTACAGAGAAAATTAAGAACCCCAATTCAAAAAAATAGAACAAATAGCTCAAATGAATTCAAACGTGTAAACATAAATTGGATATATGGGTGTGGTATGAACAATAATATTCCTCATCCTATGGTGTGGCCTTGTTATTGTCTTTGCCCCAATTCCATGGCTTCAAACTAAGGATGATAATCAAACCAATGATGAGCAACAGTATGATGGCATAACAAGTCCACTTCCTGGTGTTTTTCTGGTGCGACCTGGCCTTGGTCAACTGCTGTGTACCTCCCCTGACGAACGAATTTGCCCTCGCCACGTGGCTCTCGATGTCGTCCAGCTGCTCCCCCTGGGCTTGGACCAAGACCGCCATGTCCAGGAAAACCTGGTGCAGCTCGTGGAGGTTCTTCTCCATATCCTTTACGGCGTCGTGTCGCTCCTGGATCTCGTTGATCGTGTCCAGCACTTGCCCTTTGCCTTGCTCCTGAATCGCCTTCTGCAGAAACGTCTCGCTCTCTCCTGCTCAACAAATAATAATACCAATAAGCCAACAATAAACCATCAAATTTCAAAAATTACCCAAAATTTATGTAATTTCTAAACCTTTTATTATCATTTTTGAATTTTAGAAATCTAATACTCAACAATTGCTCGAATCTACACTAGCCAATCCATTCGAGTATTACTTAAAAGTTAGATTTCTATAACGGGAACAAAATGAAATTAAGTATATTGCTCAAGCACTACTCGAATTTATATCTCATAAACTCGGAATAAAAATAGGCTAAAACTATTTAATGATAACAAGATAAAAGGCTATATAGTTTGCAAAATTTCTCAAACCGAAATGACGGATTTGCCACTGGCGGAGTCAGAACGAAGACTTACCGGTGGAAATGAGGAGGTCGAGCGTTTTCTCGTCGGGATTTTCGCCGGAGACGGTGAAGTACCTGCGCTGAACGGTCTCGCGGTACTCCGAGGAGATCTTCTGTCTCAGAGCGTTGAAGCCGTCCATGGAGTCCTTGAGCTTCTTGCGGAGGCCGCTGACGACGGAGGTCCGGGTCCGGTCGGACGAAGAACCGGGCCCGCATCCAGGTAAACTCCGGTTCGCAGCGTTGGATCGGTCCAAAGCCTCGAGCCGGACCTTGAGAACCTTGGCCTTCTTGAGAGCGAGAGTGACGTCAGCGTCCATGCGAGATCGGAGGTCCTTGACGGCCTTGGCGTTGTGGAGAGTCTTGCTCTGCTCGTGAGCGACCTGGAGGTTCTGGTGGAGGCGGTCGAGCTCCTTGAGCTCGTCCTTGACGGACTCAACGTCGATGAAGAACTGGTCGAGGCTGACTCCGCCGGTGCCCGACGGCGCCGCCGAAGAAGACGTCATCTCGATCACGTGCTCGTCCTCGCTCCGGAACCTGGAGAAGGAGCCGCCCGAGAACAAGTCGTTCATTGTTGCTGGCGGTGGCTGTTGGGTTCTCTCTTATTCGATTCGATTTCAGAAATGCAGAGCCAACTCCGATCCAATCAATAATTGGGAGTGAATACGAGTAGAGAAAATTTGGTGAGGTTTTGATGGGGAAGACGCGGCGTTTTTGGTGATATTAGTCAACGAGGTGGACATGGAGTCGTGGATTTTGTAGTAATATCAAAGAGGATGTTTCATAGAAGCTGAGCCATCACTTTCTCTATCGTTTATATATTAGACTTATTAGTATCAGTAACTGGGCTGGGCCTCTTTGACTGTGGGCCCATTGGGAAACGCGTGACGTTCAAAAAGGAAAGTGGGAAACTTCTTCTTCTTGGTATGATTGTGATTTTTGGGGTGGGGAAGAAAACTGGAAAGTAGGCAAACGAGTGAAAACAAAGAGAATTGGTCGCATCTCATTCGGAGTTTGGGACTTTGTCTTCTTCTCTGCTCTTTCTCAATGCAATTTGCATCATCAACTCCTATTTTCATGTTGCCATATGGAGTGTAATTATAGATCACATCATTCTCATCTTTTTTTTTTTGGTTTCCAAATCAGATTTTCTTGGTGGGGAAGGTTGTAATCTTATTTTATTCTCTCGCTATCAAGGCAGTAGTTATTGTTTTCACTTCTAAGCAGAAAAGAAAAAGGCTGGCTTTGTTTGTTCGTTCAATATTTATTTATAAATAATGCTGAGGATTCCAAATTTGTATACTAAATTTAAATCTCAAATGATGCATCAATATATATACCAGTATTTTACTTTACATCATTTGGGATCCAAATTATTAGGCACTCCCCTTCGTTTCAGTTCTGTAATCCATACCATGTAGAGGGATGGGTGGCCATTTAATTACATTTATTCTTAAGAGGAACAAATTTACATTCTTCTGAAAAGCGGGCATTACATTCAATGGGAAAAAATAAGTACAGGTCACACGTTCTCATCTTGACGTCGAGCGCTCAGTGCTGATTCAAGGGCATTTATGTTATGGTTTAGTTCCGAAATTTTGGACTGTCCATAAATCCCAAAGCTAAACCATAAACACAACGCCTCCACCAAGCCCATTCTATATCCTAGAAGGAAATGAGGTAAAAAGACAAGAATTTACCCTCAAACTCGGTGGTGGAAGCAGCAGCAAGAGCGCTGCACATGCCTGTGTTAAAAAATCATTGCCAGGCACCGGCGACGGATGCTCACATTCACAACTGATCGAATCTGAAGATAAGTATGCATTGCATCATCAGAATTTCTATATTTGGCCAAAAATATAAACACATCCCGCTCTCTAGAATAAACCAACCACAACCAGCCAGGTAACAAAATACGGATGAGACAGCAAGACCCATAATCACAACATAATAACTCAAATCTTTTCTATTCAAATGGCCATTCATGTACATGAATTTGGCAATACACCAAATAAACATTCACTGCTCTTATTATTCCAAGAACAAAAAGCAATTTCATTTCATTTCCTACCTTCCCTAACCCTTTCATAATTCCTATTTGTGGTAAAACTTAAAAAAAAATACAGAATAATTTACAGGCCAAAGATACAAACATAGTACATCCACGACTCCCTATATTTTGAGAATGGAGGAAGTAAAAAATGAAAGAAAATTTTAAACCGACTGGAGCACGGTAAGGAAATAGGGATATCCCTGGCATGCCCCAGAAGATCTATCAGGATTTTCTTGACCATTAGAAAGTAAAAGTTTCCAATGCAAAACATAATTTGACAGATCATATGTCCCGGGAGAGAATACACAAACTCGAAGAGGAATTTCAGTTCTTGATATAGGCTCAAGTTGGACTCTAGTAGAGCTTGACCCAGACCAAATAAACGGGGAAGCACTCTCCAGTGGCATTGGCTTACCAATCCGGGATCCAATGACATCAGAAGAGACTTTGATGTCATTCACTAGTGAGAGATCATGCCACCCTTCTTGGTTGCTCGAAGACGTGGCAGGTTGAACTCGAGTTGCATCACTTGAATTATCATGATCTTCAGTGGAGTCAAAGGTGTGTAAGTGTACAGATGCAACTACATCTGATGAGTTGTATATGGTCATGCTAAGACTTATTTCACAAAAAGAAGCAGAGAAGTTATGATATAACGATCGAGGTCCATCCACTAGCCATGATATAGGACTCGTGTTCTCAGTACTGTCCATTCAACCGCCAAAATAGATGTCAGCGTAACCCAAAATTAGAAAATGATTAATAAAAACAAAAAAGTTCAGCAAAGAAAATAGAGCAAAAGACAGAAAAAGGAACACAAACAAAATAAATTTCAGATTCATATTCAAAACCTTTGATATTGAAACAAAACTTGCCTGCAGTGACATGCATGATGAGTAAAAAGATGTGGTGGATCCGAAACCACAGGATCAATTTCATTCTTCAGAGGCCAAGAGATTAATATGAAGTCAACTGTATTAGTGTCCCCCTAATCCATACAAAAATAAAAGGCTCAATACAATAAAAATGGAAGCAGCAATGATGTACAAAAGCATAATCTAATGCATCGAATATGGTATATGTTCTGAGTACAATCAACAAGGACCAATTATCATCCAACACTTCCTTTGCCTTTCTTACATCCTCTGCTCAAACAAATACTAAATGATGCGGCAATGTTTCATTTATTTAAATTTGGACGTACTCTGGGAGAAATTCTCTTACAAGCATGAGAAATGAGAGCCATTAAATTGCAAAGTACCTATTAAAATCTTGCAATCTAATGGCTCGTCTTTCTCATGCTTATGTATGCTCGCCTTTCTCTTGCTTATTAGAGAGTTCCTCCGTACTCTGGACCTCATTTATTGTTAACAAGTAAGCTAATGACACATCATTTAGTGAACAAATTTGGTGAGCCTAGCATTATTGCTCAAAAAATATTATATCCACACTCGGATACTTTTTCCATTTATGGATAATCAACCCTGACTGCCATCCAACAAGACAAGGAGATTCCGGAGTCAGACAACCACCTCCAAGTGATATTTTGTTGTGGTACTATGACGAGTGATATTGAAGGGATATCAGAAATAATATAGCAAGAAATATATCAACCTTATGTGAAATTTCCTGGTGCAGTCTTTCACAGTGATGAAAATCTGCCAGGGGCGAGTTAGCTATATCAAAAAGTGATCCATTACTGCTCTGAGTACCCAACCTCACATCACCTCCCAGAAGCGGGGAATGAGAAGACATATCATCTTCAGAAGTTGACGTCTTGCTGTGATTCTGAATCCAAAAAGTAGTTCATTAGTATAAAGGGCAAGAAAATCAAATAAAAACTTGGTGAAGTAAAAAAAAAAAAAAACAAGTGTATATATAAACCAGATAAAACCATTTCAAGATCACAAGATATCACTATATGTCGACATTGTTGTTGTGGCAGCCTGGCAGGCAATGATGCAAGATCTCAGACTTGTCAGTCAAACAAGGGGGTTCTTAAACCTAAAGCCTTAAATGAGGGAGATTTATAAAAGAAAATTAAAAAATTATAAGTTTAAATCCCAAGTCTTAGAGGCTTGAACAACATCACAACAAATATCAGACATAACCAAATACAGAAAATGCTTCAGGCCTTCTTAACCAAAATGCAATTATTTTTAGGTGACTTATGCAAAAGTTTAAAACAACAAAATGCAGGTTATATAGAGAAAATTCTATAAAAAAAGGGCACCACAGTTTCAAATTCTGTACTGACCTTGAGCATGAAGAAACATGACAATGCTTGGTGAGCCAATAAAGATTGTGAAGGGAAGATGGCATCAACAGGTTGTAGTAATGAGATTTCCCATTGGTGCCCAACAGATGATAACTGATGAACTTGGAAAATCTCAGAGCTGGTCTTGTTGACAACATCCATGCGCACAAGAAACTCTTGCAATCTTGATGGACAAGGACTGATTTGGAAATTCACATCCAATGACGGAAATACCTAAGAAAATGAATTTTAAAATTGATCATATATTGGGTTCATAGTTAATATATTTGAAGATAAGACACTCATTTAACAATATAACATTGATTTACACAATATAATTCAGACCTTGACAAATAAGAAAACAACTTCATAGAGAAGTGAATCAAATATAGAAATTTTCATCTCAGATATTAATGTACACACCTGCAAATTGTAATGCATGCGTAAAGTGCGAAATCTCATGGTGCTTGAAATATCCCCCATCTCATAATATATAGTTATGTACAAGGAGATGTTCCCAGGAACAGCTGCCCGAAACCAAAGAGGCCACAATAATGGCGTTTCCCCTTGAATTATTGTATCCTGAAGTACAGAGTGAAAAACACCATAAGACCAGAAAATGGCTAGTAACGATTTCATAATAAATCATCAAAAGATACACACAGGGAGAAATTGATACTGACCTCTGGAAATAGAAACATGGTATGAGACAAGTCATTAGAGTTAGCACGTACACCAGGATGCTCAGAATTTGTCTTTTCTAAGCAAGCAGGAAACTCTGCGTTCAAACTTTCCCGCTTCCCAAGACTCAGAAATCTAGGATGACTAATCTTCATTTTCAGATTCTGTGAGAGTATAAGGCCATAAACTGCATTAGCTCATATAAGCACATTATACATATTGGATGCATTCATACACAAAGTTAGCCCTGCCTGACATAGAGGCAAGCTTGGAAATATCTGTTGTGCAAGAGCATGGATGTGATAGTATGTAATCATTAGTTCATGCAACAGCATACACACAGAAATAATGCACTGAAAATAACAGATCAAACAAAGGCCAAGCTGACTTAACCTCCTAAATAATCACGGGGCAAACTAACATATACATAAAAATTGGAACAAATGCAAGATCATCCTACAGAAGCAAACATGGATAGACCAACTACCACAGATTAAAAACATTGAGTGCAAAAACCCATACCTTCACAGAAAATTCTGATGGGTTCCTCAGCTCCAACACAAGATGCCGTAAATCTCCTGCATATGCTCTTTTAGGTAGTGGATTAATGACACCCTCAAGCTTGGGTACACTCTGACGTTGAAAGAATATAGTTAGTAGGAAAAGATGGCCCAACTTAGTCACATGGCAAAATCGGATGGTGGAAAAAATATTTATAAAAAATAAAATTAAAAAAGTGGGGGGGGATGCACCTTAACCACTACAAACTTTAAATTAGCACTATGAGGATGCTTAACGTTCTGTGTTCGCTTTCCGCTTATCTTCTTCATAGGAGTAGTGTCAAAGTTATGGAAACCAACAACAAAACCTGACAATTTCCACTTTACGCCAACTATTTGTAAAGTTCCTTCTACTCTGGGAGTAACTGTTAGTTGCACCTGAAAGTAACAAGAGCTGACAATAAGCAAAATTCCAGAAGTAAAAATGAATTGTGAACAAGAAAGGTTAATAAAAATGCCATCATGGAAAAGAAATTGAACTATCTACTTTTCAAGCAGTAAGGGTGACCATGGAAATGAAAAATGGAACTCAAAAAGAAAATAATGTCTTTCTTTTCATAAGTAAAATGAAGGGGGCACAACCCACGTACACAGGAAATATGGATAGAGAGAACATAAAGTGTAAAGTATCTAACTATCCGAAAAAGAAGAAATGACAATGATAGAGGATATGCATGCAATTAGCTAATAATGACTCCACTTCTCTTTTAGTACAAAGTTTTATATCCACTTCTTTTTTTTGTACAAAGTTTTATATCCGGTCATGAATTAAAAGTGTAGAAACATATGTCAAATTGTAGTAGCAATCAAACCAACCATTTTTGTTATGTTCAAAACTTCAAACACATGTCAATGAGTTAATATCAACAGAGAAGATACTAGATACGGGGAAAAAATAAAAAGATATGTCAATCATCTGTTTTTATAAAATAAATTTTAGAACTCGGCACTAATATCATAATGGATAGCAAAATCAGTGCAAAAAGTAAATCTCTTTTCCATTATCTGTCCATTATCAAGGAAAAAAAAAAAAAAAAGTAGATATCTGTCCATTATTCCGTTCTGCATTACTTCAACAACTTAAATGAAGTACTCACCACAATTGTTTCACCTCCTCCAAGTGAAAAGCCAACATCAGACAAAGAAAATAAAGAATTCTCAAGGCTCATATCCCTGCAAAACTCAAGCAAAAAATCCACCTTAGCAAGTGCAAACGAAACGAGAATCCAAATAGAAATAATGATATAGACAAGTAACCAATGTTTTCAAAGGCAAACGTGTGACATGAGGCGCTTTACCATGGTCTATGGCTTAAGCCCAAATGGCCCTGTTTACTTTTATGCCACACCTTGAAAACCTTAGAAGTCCATGGGGCAGCCTAAACCTATTGATGCCACGTAATTGAAAAGCCCACATTTACACTTCATTTAGCATGTTAAAAACAACCCAATTTAAGGCCCAAATTTAGCAAAACCAAAACCCAAAATACAATCCCAATAAACCTCTCCATATTAAAATTAAACCAGTTGAGCAATTGGAGAACACATATAGAAGCAAGCAGTCAGCCATATAACTGAAGGAGAGCTTTCCTTCAGGTTGATATTAGTCTTGCCAAAGGTGAAAAGGAGAGAAAACTAGAGATTTCTCTCTGGCATACTCCTCAAACTTCACTGATTGTCTTGATTAAGAGCTTAAATAAAAGCTCTTTTTCTAATAAAAAAAATTTATTGATCAATGACAAAAGAAGTACAAACTGTGGACAACATTACAGAAAACCCACATTTAAGAGCTTAAATTAAAGGTCTTGATCTCTAGTTCCCAAAAGCCCTTTAGCAAGTAGGAGGAGAACAGTCAACAACCAGGAGAAAAACTCCGAAAATGCAAACTAACAACTGCAAAACCAAAGATGAAGATACCACAGCACAGGAACAATCAAGCATCCCACTGCACACTTCAGGGGTGAGCCATTTGGTTGTTTAATTGTATTAATGGCTTCAATGATTGAGAATTGGGGTTTTGTCTATCAATTTTTTCCCTTCAAAAGTTAAAAGCAAAATCCATACCAAAATAATTTCATCTTGTCAAACCATATGCCTCAGCAGAAAGACTCAAGGAATGCCCTGAGGCATGACTCACCAATGCCTTTGAAAACACTGCAAGTAATTATAAACAATGACATACACACCTATGGTTTAATTTAGTAGATTCATCATCATTTTGAATCCCCACCAATGAGCTATTTGCATCTGCATCATCACAGACTGATCAGCCTATCATTGTGAATGTACTTACCTATAAGCAATTTTAACAGAGAAACAGGAGTGGAGAAGAGAGAAAATTACCAGATTTCATTTCATCAGAGCTTTCAGAAAGCTCACATATTAGGGAAACACTAGAAAGAAGAAGAGAGATTTGCAAAGGGTTTTTAAATTCGATATCAACCTTGACCGCTTCTGCAAATGGTGATGAAGAACAAAATATCAAAAAATATATATCTATTAGAGTGGTGTAAAGGAACCTTACTACATCTTCTCTTTCTTCCACACTAGTCAACACATAACAGTACAGTATTTAATTTTACCAACATACATCCAATTAGGACGCACATACAGAAGTCCTGAGAAAAATTTCATCCTTTCCTGAATAAATCTTAGAAGATTCTTCATGCACTAAAAAGAGTGTTTTTGAAGGAACAACAAGAACATCTAACTCATCTACGTAAACCATCATTATTATCCTATATATCAATTATGTCCAAGCCACTACCTTTTCCTTCATTGTCTCATTGCCTGGAAGTTGCAGTATAAGCTTCTTTGGACAGCTAGGCTGTCTTGGATGATCCCCCATTCATTCAAAATTATAGTGCTTATGGTGGAGAGAAAAAAGCTAAAGTTTTATGGGATGGTTGAGTAAGGGCAATCTTTTAGGTGGGTTGGATTGAAAGCAATAACAGCATTTCTAGGATAATTTTGAAGAGATGGTGGATTTCTTATGGAATATTGTTTCTTTTGGGTGTCTTTGTGGGGCCCAGTTTCTATCAAGTTTAGTGACTGCCCTTTCTTTCTGTTCGATGTGAACTGGGAAGCAGCTGTTACTCAAATTCCTATGGTGATTTTGGCCGGGAGTGTTGCTGTTTGGGGTTATCTGTGTGATATATTTTTTTGTTTTGTTATTCTCTCATTTCGTTGAGTCCCCTTTAGGTGGGCCTCTGGTTCACTGCGTTTGTACTCTTTCCACTTTCTTCATAAAATTGTTCTATTTCCTATCAAATACACTGTCCGAACGGATTTAAGTTAATAAACAGGTAGTAAGAAGTGTGCTTGGCTAATAAAGTTTCCCTCAAACATAAGTGATACTTCCCACTAGGAATCAGATAAAAAGAACCTCTTTCCTCAAACTCAATTAAGGTTCATGTCTTCCAGAAATCAGTGCAAACTGAAATGAACATTTTGCATCAAATTATACCACCCAAAATCTTTGACAGCAGACCATTAGTGACCAAATTTTGCTCTAAGAACCACTGATCTAACATTATCTTGTCAAGAAGGTAATGAATTACTCCCCTAGGACTATCAGGAAGAGTTCATACGTAAACTGAAAATCAGAAAGATTGTTCAATTCCTACGATTGCAGAGTGATGTGCCCTACTATATCAAGTAAACGTGAAAGGCATCACAATTGTATGAGAGGATTCCGAGCTTAGTTGGCAAGAAGAATACACATTATTACTTAATCACTAGGCACCACACCACAGTAATACTGTAGACATCAGCAGATCATACAGTTGCAATGAGCCGCACAGGCATATAGTTTAAAGAACGCAATGTTAACATATAAAGTAATCATGCAACTTCACATAATATTCAATCACCTTCATACCTCCTGCAACACAAACATTAGATTCTTTGCCCTTCTTTGGGATAAGCTTTGATTGTAACTCCAGCCAATTAGTTCTGGCAGTAGACGAAGATGGAACCATTTCCTCCTCTAAAGAATCCCATATTATGTCCTTGACACTAGCCTGGAATGTTTTAAAAACACAACAACATCAATTACAAGCCACAGTCTAAACCACCTTAGCAAAACCATGAAAAATAAATTTTTCTCATTAGCACCAAATATAACTTCATCAAATTGAAAAGGTGTCAATGACCATAGCACAAATTATATGAGATCTCATGAGTAATCCATGCTCAGTACATCTTATGATGTTTACGACATTTAGAACATCCTATAAGTTATCCAGCACAGCTCAAAATGCTTTTGTTGAAGTTTATGCAATACCAGTTCATAATCTCCAGCCAAAATAAAAGGTTCATAATTTACAGAAGTTATAAAGCAGTAACTATGCAATATGTATCACTAAAAAGATCAAAAATTCATTTGTAAACAATCATATAGACATTTACCCAACCATGTTGCAAGTGTGCGTATGAGCGTGTGTTCTGAAATCATGCAAGACTCCAGGAAGAAAACAGATAAAATGGCCAAGCATGTCAAAGGACACATTCAGGCAGTTTGGTTATGGTGTACACCGTACCAATCTACATCAGCTCAGAAGGCAACATAAAGTGAGAGTGTATGTTACAAGATATATGCATGCAGACTTGACAATTTGTAAGAGGTAACCCCTACTCGGCAGTCCAAACGTTGTATGCAACTTGAGAAAGCCTCAAAGTATATATACATTAACATTAAAAATCCCTTCAAGACTTACAAGGGTTGCTATCTTTCCCAATGATTGTCTTTTCATAACCAAAAAGTTGTACCAAACATATTGCAACAGACGAGGGGGAAAGAGGGAGAGAGAGAGAGAGAGGCATTAAATAGAACATTTCTAAATTAGAAAAGCGCATTTGTAATACAACTTACAGCTGCAGACAATGCATAGGTTCGATGATCTTCAAAAAAGACCTTGAGGGATGAGATATTGATCTCAGGCAACTGAAGCTTTGATACCTCAAATGTTTTCCCTGTTTTCTATATGATCCAAGAGAAAGCTCAGTTAATTTCCAGTCAAAGCTGGCTCAAGGACTATACTGTTGTTATCATTTTAGACTGCTTAAATTCAGAAAGAATGAAAGCAGAATGCCAAGCATATAAAAGAGATAAATAGGATTGGGCAGTCTATTTATTATTACTAAAGAAGTAATATGACCTTTTGTCTTTAATCTGCACAGGTTATTGGATGTCTAGCCTGAGATGTTCTTTCCTGTTTCCTGTCAGGATCATATTTAACTTTACAGACTCCTTGGATGTTTAAAGCCTTCTGAAATAGTTAAGATCTACCTAACATTTTCATCCACCCTTGGTTGGGATAAGAAAGAATGCCGTATATATTTTTGTTAAAAATACTAAAAATATATCAGACATTAAAATCATCCTCAGTAAAGTTCAATGGGGATTAAAAAGTCATGCCAAACCAGACTAAACCTAGAGAGCTGGCAAATACAGGTTACCTTTTTTGACAAGATCAAATAAGAGTTACTTTAAAGACCTTGCACTTTTACCTTCCCCTTTCTCAAGCATAAAATAAAAAGGGTACTAGTACTGAGTGCTGACCTGAACAATTTGAAGGAAGTCCCTTAGGAATAACTCCTGTGTTGTCTTGGACTGATGACTACACGCCAGGACCTCCAACACATGTTTTGCAGCCAAATCATATAACCCAAGAAAAGCATACCACCTGAATCACCAAAATTGTATCAAGAAACTCTGTACATTGTAAACAAGAAGTTGGCATAAAAATTTCCCCGCATACTACGGCTGCACCTGAGTCCATATAACTTACTGTCCAATATGGAAATGAACATGGTCTTTGATATGACTCCACGTAGTTCCTTTATAAACAGACATGGCACTTCTATATGTGCGAATTGCATGTTTGACCTGGAGAGGACAAGGTATGAAACTTTTTTCAGAAGATGAAACATTTAAAAAGCTAAGTTTTATATTACTTATAGATATAGCTACCTGATCACATTTCTTGTAACGATCACCAGAAAGAACAAGATGAAATCCATATTTGTGTAGCATAGGTGGTTTGGACAGCAAGTAGCAATAAGATGCTTGCTCAAGCATAACAGCAGAATGTAGAGGCTCCTAAGAAAGAATTAGTCAGGGACAAGGAAAAAAATCCTCATTATTTATTATATTAAGAAAACGAGCATTACCTCAGAACAAACACGAAAGTAAACAGTAGCAGCCTCTTTATACTGATATCTTGCCTTCAACATCTCCACCCACCAAAGACCACACCGTGTTGCATTTTGCTGACTAGATGGTGCTACTTTCTGAATGAATACCAATAAAATGTGTTTCAAACGAATTTGGCAGAGTCCAACCAAAAAGACGAAAGTAAAGCAGAAAAGAGATGGATCTCACTAATTTAAGTTGAATATAGCTTAACTGACTTTGTTTTTGAACTTAAGAGTACCCAATTCTTTACTAGATAAATATTATATTGGATCCCACGTGCAGAGTATCTAGTATGTTAGAATTTTCCTAATGTGATTCACAAGACAACAACTGATTAAGAAGCACACCAACCTGTTGTTAATTTGGCTCGCATTTGAAGATTTCCTGGTTCATGGAGGATTTCCATGGTATTCTAGGATGAAGTTAGGAGTCCAAATAGGTGTTGGAAGGTTATTAATTCCTGGTGCGTTTTGGACTTCATTTTGGGCAAGTTTTGAGGTTTTCCTTGTGTATAAAGGAAACCTATTTCCTACTCAAAGTTAATTTTCTTCCTACTTTATCTAGGATTGTAATCTAAGGCCTATGGTTATAAATAGGACCTTAGGGGCTTAGAAAAACGTGAGAGAATCATATTAGAGTGAGCAAGTCTTAAGATTCTTGGGAGGCACACAATCTAGAATTGGTGAGATCAAGATTAGGTAATTAATCTTGGGTGAGAGATCTAGGGTTCTTGGGAAACACTTTGTGAAAGGGTGTACAAGGGATTTGGGGATTGGGTTATGTGATTTAGTCCAATTGTAATCTTAATACTTATTATTCTCATAATGAAGAACGGAGATCTCTCCCGGGGACGTAGGCAGGAATTTTGCCGAACCTCGTAACAAATCTCGATGTGATTGTGTGTGCTTGTTGGTTTATTATTTTCTGTTTTCTTGGCTGTGTTTGTTCTTTATCTTTCATCGAATTATTATTTGTACACCGTGACGGTGGGAATTAGGATTTAATTCTCAAACTACATCAACACAACCAATCCAACTACAATCTCATTCCATTGAAAGAAAAGAAATAAAAGGACTTCTGAGTAGACCTGGAACACACACGACTCAACAACACAACACAAACACGGACAAAAAATTCACTGTTCAGGTTGAGCCTTATAAAGTCATGTTGACTACAGGTCGACCCATTAAAGACCCGTTAGAAACAGGTCATTTCCACATTAACACATGAAACCCATTAGTGACCCGTTAGACCCATAAGAAATCAGTGTTTTTTTTTTTTTTTCTTAGGCTATATTGTTCATTTCATTTGTAAATATTTTTTAGATGTTTCTTATATGTAATGTTTAAACTATAAACTTATGTTGTAAAATGTATTTTAAATAAGTCTTTTAGTTGAAAAAAAAAAAATTAAGATGTTTTAAGGGGTTTAACTGGCAAACAATATCCAATATGAATAGATTTTCTAAATATGTGGAGATAGGCTCTAGATAAGAAATTCAAAAATTAGTTTCATGGACCTTGGGCTTTCATCTGGTTGAGGCTAACTACAAGACTCAATTTCTTTTCTTTTTTTCAGGGTGATACATGGATCTTCTATTTTGGGACTCATGTTACATGTAGTCAAAACACATAAAAATTTCTTCCAGATAACGTGGTGGAGCACACATACTTAGTCTCAAACCTCAATGAAAGCAATTGGTTATTGGTTAATCAGTAGAACAAAGGAAAAACAAATGTACATACTAAATAGGTATTAAATGCATTTTCCATGCAATACTCTGCATCCTTTCTTGACTGGTCTAACATGAAGTATGCAAGCCCCATCATTTCCTGCAAGAACAAACAAAAGTCAGATTTGTTACACCATGAGACCATTCACACAACAAAATATAGACTTTTCTGCAACAATAGAGAGATCAAATGTAAGGAAATGTAAGCAGATAGGTAAAATCAAAATTTAGAAAGAAAATATACATTTGAAAAAAAAAATATCCAGAAGCCATAAAACCAACCTGTATGCCAGCATAGCGTTTCCAGGCTTTATCAAGCTTGTAATCTGTGGATATTAGGCGATAGTTTGATAATGCAAGTTCGTAATCACCTAGCATGAAGGCGTAATCACCCAAGACTCTAATCTGAGATTCAATGGAGCTAAAGGTATACCTTGAACAAAGAATATAAAAGCCATATTAGAAGAAATAAAGAGACAGAATAAAGAACACAGTAACAATGAAATATAATGTTGCATAGCATACGCCGGGCCATTGGGAGAATCCACCACTTCTTCTTTCCCTTTTCTCCACCATAAATTTTTTATTTGGTTCCTAAAACCTTTCCTAGTTGCAGAAACCTGGAAACATTAGATTAGACATGAGACAATTAAATACGTATGTACAAATATAAGAAAGGTTTAGACCAATTGTACACCAGAAAATAAAATATTTTCATGACTAGAAATGATATATGGTGATGCATACCTGCTGATTGAGCACACGTATATTTTGCTCCATGTAAGGAATAATGTGTTTAGATGATAAATCTTGCATGAGATCTTTTATCTGTTCCCAGTTTGTACAAATTGGATATCATGGTCAAAATTCTGACGTAAGCAAAAATTTTGAATCAACCCTATGCAGGATTATAAGAATATTAGCTAAAGATGACGGAAAGCACCTTACCTCATTAAAATCATCGACATTAAGGAAGCAACGAAGAGGTTGACTAGGTAAATCATCAGATCTCTGTGAAGAAAATACACAAGCCTACAGCCTTAGCATTACTTTATCTAATAATTTTAAATAGCAATACCATCAGGCAATATCGATCCATAGAAGAGCAGTCAAAAACAAGGAAAAAGTTAAGCCTTAAGAATAACTTACATAATGCAACCAAGGATTATCTTGATGTTCAATCACACCATCTTGAGAAGAATTAATGCATAATAGTTGACAGTCAGAGCCAAAGGTGCTCCTCATTTCAGTTAAAATTTTAGTTGCCCTGCAAAAATAAATAAGACTCAAACACTATCAATTTTCCATGACTCTTACCTTTGATTTTCTAAATTCCTATTCTCTTTGATCTCTGTCGATTTCATCAACTGCTTTAGCTCGTCAAACAGAAAATGTACAAGTAGTTTTTCTTCTTTTTATTAGAAACAAAACTTTTATTAAGAGAAGAAAAAGTACGAGGAAAGACAGACAAAATGTCCATTTTAGGAAAGAGGACACAACCAACTAACATTAAAAATTCCACAACCAACACATTACTTTCCCCAATCAAGATAGATCAAAAGAAAAGGGAATGTTCCTAAAATGCTTTGACGAAGAATCCCACAAGAATGCCAAAATTCTGCTCCACCTCCACAGGAATTCCACAATCCTCCCTTTATCTCCAAAAATCCTATAGTTTCTTTCCATCCAAACTGTCCACAAAATTGCCAAAACTGCACAACACCACAAAGTACTGGCTTTCTTATTTAAACTATCTCCCACAGGACCATCCGCCAAAAAGATATGATCAATACTCTTAGCATCTCTAAAGCCCAAACAGCACCAATGACGCAATAAGCAGGTACTTGGTCTTCTTTTTGGGAGTAGATCACAAGTGTTACAAGATGGATTTCAAAGCAAAACAAACTAACCTTGCTCCACAATCCTAGAATCCCACTCATTAGACTGCAAACCAAAACTTACTTTGAACAACAGAACACCACAATCAATTCTACTCAAGAGAAAATCTCCACAACCATTTACCTAAAAGAGCCATGTTCCTAAGCAGAAGATTTCTAATTGCTAAACCCCGCTTCTTGTTCAAGATTCTCCGCTAGAGTCCAATTGATTAAATTATCCTTTCTCCCTCCATCCATCCAAACGCTTCCTGAATTTTTCCACTACAGGATCCCAAAAGCTCAAAAGCATAGAGTACTCCCAAAGGGAGCCCCAAATAATTCAAAGGCCACTCACCGATTTCACACCTCACAACCCTATCCAAGGACTGAAGGACCCTATCCTCGATATGAATACCCACCATAACAATCTTGGATATGTTTATTCTAAGGCCTGAACCAACCCAAAAACTCGATAATCCTATTTAAATTTACAAGAATTAAGAAGACTACCTAAATTATCAATGTTATCTTGTCTCAACTTCATGTACCTTGATTTGAAAATACCCCTTATTTCTTAGGGAAAATTTTTCAAAAAAGACATATTTTGGGGTCAATTCTATTTTAGGACACACGTTTAGGTTTGTATTAGTTTAGGACACATATTTAGGGTTTGTGCTATTGTGGTATGCACTGTCAATTCTGCACATCACCACCGACCTCTAAATCGGATCTACTTGTCATTACAATTTGTTTTTCTAGGTTTGGCAAAAGATTTTCAAGGGCTTGGTCAGATCACTGGCTTTAATGGTGGGTGGGCTTACTCGTAAGCCCAAGGAAAACGTATGAGCTCCAACTCCCAAACCCCAGCTAAAACCCCAAGTGGGTACTACTCAGATGCTCAATCTGACCGTTCCTAACCCCTCAATTTGCTTAATTGAGGTTCTTTGAAGGAACTCGTTGTTAGTGTTAAATATGTAAATAGTAATTTTGTTCATTATTAAATTTATTTGATCTTCAAGTTTTTGGGATGTGAAGGGTTGAGTTTGGGTTTCAAAGAGTTGAAGTTGACAAATTGGGTAGAGCCACGGG
The DNA here is from genome assembly GCA_003254865.1 of Dryas drummondii. Lineage (NCBI taxonomy): Eukaryota > Viridiplantae > Streptophyta > Magnoliopsida > Rosales > Rosaceae > Dryas > Dryas drummondii. The sequence continues at coordinate 1,576,303 of QANW01007568.1, read as the reverse complement.
TGTGCATGTAGCCATGGGTGTCTAGATATTAGATTTTCAATGGTTGTTTTTTTATTGGATTTTTTTAAGAAGAAGAGGAAAGAGAAGGAGGGTGTGGGGTGTGGGTGTGGGTGGGGGAGGGGAGATC
>QANW01007568.1:1564297-1576169 GCA_003254865.1 Dryas drummondii | reverse complement strand
AGAAGAAGAAATGAGAAGAAAGGGGAGGAAGAAAAAAAAAAAAAAAAAAAAAAAAAAAAAAAAAGGAAAAGGCAGGTGGTTCAATTAAAATTCAAATTTTTTTGTGTTGATTTTTTGTTTTTTTAATTTATGGGAGAGTTGCAGACAAAAGAAGAAGAAAAATGGAAAATAAGAAGAAAGGAAAAGGAGAAAGAAAGAAAGAAAAAGAAAGGAAAAGAAGAAAAAAGAAGGATTTGTTCGATTCTTCTTTGTTTTTTTATTTATTTTTACTATTTTATTTAAATTATTTATTATTTATTTATATATGTGGCATTATGAATATACGTGTCCATTTTTAAAAAAGTTAACTCAACGCCAATTGTACACCACACGTGCGCCACATCATCACCACGTCATCACTTAACGGGGTTTTGGACGAAGGGTTTAACAGAGGTAGGTATTTGCCAAAAAAAATGAAGATGGTATGGGACCGTTGAAATTTAAACTGGGGGTACTAACTTGCAATTTGAGACAAACTTAAGGTACTAAAATGTAGTTTGCCTAAATAAAATTTTAATTCAATTTCTAACTTAATAAGTATTAAAAATAAAAAACTAAAAAGATTAATACTAAAAATAAATCAAAATATTTAAAACTAATTTTTTTAGAATTACAAAAGATTAAAACTAAANGGAAGGGGGGTGCTGGGTTTTTTTGTCTTAATTTTTTTTTTTCATTTTTCAGTTTTTTTTTTATTTGTTTTAAAAATATATAGGTGAATCGTCAATTTTGCCCCATAAAAATTGGTCACGTGTGTGGCACATGGTCTATTTTTAACGGAATACTTAATAGAGTTGACGGATTGTACCACAATAACACAAACCCTAAATATGTGTCCTACACTAATACAAACCCAAACGTGTGTCCTAAAATAGAATTGACCCCAAAGTATGCGTCCTTTTTAAAAAAAAATTCCTATTTCTTACCTCCATATATTTACTAAATTCTGTTAAATATGTACACAAAACTTAATGCTTTACTAAGTTCTTGCCAGAACTAAAGCAATTTATTGCGATGCAGATTATTTATGCAATTTCTAACATGATTAGAAAGCAAGGAAAGACGCATACTTCTCTGAAGTTCCATCTTGATTATCATGCACCAGTAAATAATGCTTCAAAATCTTTGGGTCCATTGCGCCACTGTTAAGGAGGGAGGGCAACTTGTTGGTGTTAAAGAGGTCAACAAATCTGTTGATAGGCTGATCATCCTTTGAAGAAACTACCAAAAGACCTGCAAGTAAAATCAAAGAAAGTTACAACTGAATCCCAATTAATATATCAAATTAAACTTTAGCATTTTAAGAACTATGACTTATAGCATGGACCAGATTTGTTGAGCCCAGAGTTGTTTATTAAATAGGCAGAATAATAGGTACTTCAAGTTTAAACACCTTACATGCCACAGGATGATCAAAAGCTTCATGGTCTGAAAAAGACACAGAATGTACAAGCTCTTTATTGAAAAACTGAAACCATGGTGGTAGTATTTCAGATTCAGATCCTGCAAAGGAAGTCATGTATCACTATTATAACTGCAGATCTGGCAAAATTACAACAATTCATCTGAATATTAATTATACAAGTAAATACAGTTGCAAAGGATAGGTTCGAAAGATAATATCATGCTGAATGCATCTTTTAAGAAAAAAAATGTAGACACAACACAACTCCCTTGAGAGCAGAATGTCAACCGATACTAGCTGCACCGACATGGAGAAGCTCAACAATGGTATGACCACTCAATAATACTTCAAGCCAGAAACTGTTTTCACGAATCTACATAAGGAAGATTACTTACTGGACAGTGCACTATTGATTTGAGGCAGATCCGAGCACAATTCAGAAAGATCTTTCTCCCCAGCCTGGGTTATGACTTGCTTCAACCGCTCTTTTGCTACCTAGGTGAAGTTAAACAAAATATCTCATGCTCTGACAGTTGAGATTTCAAGAGAAAATTAATCTGAGCCATAAAACAACAAATGTGCAATAGCTGCTATGCAAATACCAAAACCCACCTAAACCTCAACAGGATACTTCTTTTTTTTCCTTTGTTTCAAGGCAGAAAACATATCATGATGGACAGCAACATGGTGCACATGATAGATTGAATGAAGCACTGAGAGACATATAACATTTAACATTTTGAATTCGTGATCATTTCAAGCAGAGCCTAAACTCAATTACAATGTCTTTTTCCATCTGTCATAAATGTTTGTGCTTTCACGTTAAATGTTTATAGAAACAACCCACTAGATTTCATTAGCCAAATTTGGTAGCCCAGAAAACTTGAGGGAAATTAACTTAAATGCTTCGGCATACATTTTAGGATTTTCAACTAAACCACACAATTATAGTCCAACTGAAGTGCAGGTTCCTGGTTTCCAAGTTTCAATGAAAATCAGTTTTCACATTTTCTCAGCAGCAAAATAAAAAGTTTACCTCCAAATTTGGTTTCCGAACATCCGACTCATAAAACAAGCGTAACCCGAACTTCTGAAGCCTGTAGGGTTGGTCACTCGCTGTCCGTACAGGCACTGCACCAAAACCAAACACAACAGTCTCAATTTCCACTCTGATTTCACATTCAGAAACCCTAACATAATTACACAAATATATATATATACATATATATCAGTGAGATAGTGAGAGTTGTGTGTTCACCGTCGATGTTGTTGAAGGCACAGAAGGGCCTAAGCATTTGAACGAAGGACATGCCGTTCTTGATGCAAGCTTCTTCAACGAGAGGCGTACGGAGCACCATGACAACGGGAGTGATCTCCTCCAATAGCATTCTGCCAAGTGGCGTATTCGCCGGATCCACCATTTTGCTGCTTTCTTCTTCTTCTCTGAAGGCCCTGATTGGTGACGACACGACCCCCTCTCCACTCGGGCTCAATGACGGCACTGAGCCACTCACTGGGTCGATGCGGGTGAGTCACGTGGGGTCTGGCTCGCTCAGATCCCGGGCGTCAATGGAGGATTGATAAATGAGAGCGAGAACGAAAGCTACTTGCAAATGTATGTACGATTGTATGACTTCGTTTGTTGTATGGACTGTTGCGAGCTGGTTTTTTTTTTTTTTCGGATTCGGGTCGTGTAGTCTTGGCTTGTCGGGTTTGTCGGTGAAAAGCCCATTGTGGAATTGGTTCGGGTCGCATTAACACAAGGCTCTTACTATTTCGATTACCCTTAATTGTTGAGTTGACTAATTTATTTCAAAATTTCAATTTTACACATAAAATAAAAAATTTCAATTTTATTTGTCGGGTCATTCGACAATTATCTACCGAAATATTTATGATTATTTGACGGTTATCTGCTAAATATTGATAGATTATTCGGTGGTTGAAAATGAAAAAGGCATTCGACAGTTATCTGTCAAAATATTTATATTTATTCGACACTTATATGCCGAACATTAGTGAATGTTTCGGTAGATGATCGCTGAATAGATCTGGGTAATTTCATTATGTTTTTGCAATAAAGGGTAAAATAGAAAAAAAGTTGAAAAAAATATATTATGGTGGTCAACTCAGTAACTAAGGATGGTCTGCATAGCATCACTCTTAACATAATCAATATGTATTGCTTCATTTTCAATGTCGCGGAGGCTATTCTGACCGCCTTCTATTAATAAGTTAATCATTCTAACATATTTTGAATAAATTTTTTCTATTTTATCTTTTGTTGTAAAAAATTATGGAATCAGACTCATTCGGTAGCATGCCACTGAAATATACTAAGGAGTTCGACAGTTTATAACCGAATATAATGATAATATTCAAAAGAATACTGTCGAATGTCTTTTTCATTTCCATTCGGTGATTACTTACCGAAAATTCCGCTAATATTCGGTAATTAGGTGCTGAATAATCACAAACATTTCGACAGACAAGTGTCGAATGACCCGACGAATAAAATTATAATTTTTTATTTTTAAGGTAAAATTGAAATTTAAAAATAATGTAGTCAATTTAGCAATTTAGGATGGTCGGAATAGTCTCAGCCTTTCAAAATTAAAAAAGATTAAATTTTGGGTTTTAAAACCTTTTCCCATTTACATGGGTTAGTTTTGGTATCAGAGCCATTGTTTATGTGAGATAGTTATAGGGGTTTTAGTTTGGTAAAAGTGTTGAAATCGGTGGAGTGAAGGGCAATTGAAAGCAGTGTTAGCCGTTGGTAAGTCCCAGAGAGTAGCTCGAAATCAGAAATTAAACACTTTTATTTTCTAATTTCTTTTATGGCCAATCTCTTTAGAAATTTGTCCAAATCCTCTGAAGCTAGTACCTCGGGAAGATGAAGCTGAATAATACTGAAGAAATAGTCTTTGCTGACTACGAGAAGCAGCTCCAGAACTGGTCTATACCAGCCTTTCCTACTAAGGAAATATATAGAAATGGCACCTTCGATTGGAGGATAGACTATGTCATCAAAACAACTGAAAGGACAGTACTTATCTCCAACTCTCAGGACAACTTTTCTTCCCAGGAATTAATCCATTTTCAATTTATAAACTGAAAATGAATACAGGTATAAAATACAAACACAAAGTAAAAGAAATTCAAAGATACAAAGATATGAAATGAAAGGTACAAAAGAAATTACAAAGCATAATAACTTACTGATTCATTTGGAACAGGTGACCTCCAAATGGCTCTTGATAAATACTTGAAAATTAAACACTCAAAGCACACAAGCAAACTTAAAAGCAAAACACTCTTTGAAATTAAAACTTGAAGTCTAAATTGTTCGATGCCTCTGAAGTGAGAAAGGGCCTTCCTTTTATAGAGGAGAAAAGCAGATTCATTCTTATCCTTTAGGCGCACTGAGCAATAGTGGGAAACAGAGAGTGACGTGGTGATATGAACAGTGACCCGCACTAAAGTGAACAGTGACTTTCTTTTAAGAGAAAATGGCCGACACCTTTAATGATAAAGTGGGGAATATATTCCTTCACAATCGTCTTCATTATTGAGGTAGGTGTCATCCTCGTCATGATCTGATGTAGACATTTTGTCTACTTCATCAAAGGCTTCCATGAGCTGTCACTTGATGTCAGCTTGAGAGAGAGAGAGAGGGATCATCTGTTTTAGCTGTTTTGATCTGAGAGAGAAGTCCTTTAAGGACAGGAACAGATTCTTTGGGTTCCTTTTTAGTTTGTGAAGAAGAGGCTTCTTTTTCCCCTGAAAGAATTTCACCAACGGGTTTAATTTTAAACCTGGGAAACAGTAGATGCTGGATTTGGTATTTGTCCCACCATTTTATGAACAGCTGTCTTTTAAGGTGAGGGAGATAGATAAAATCATCTTCCTCAAGTGGGGAGATTTCATAAACCCATTTTAAAATCCAAATCATATCATATAGGTAGAAAAACCACAAAAGGACTTCCCAATATCCTTCCAAATCAAAATTTGAAGATCTAAATTTTGAAAAAAGAATCTTTTAGATTCAAAGGTAAAAGATCAATGGAAGGACCCCAGACCAGAAACCAAGCTTTAAACCAGTTTGGAAGGAGTTTCTTGTCTCGGACCTGAAAGTTGAAAAACCAGGAGTGTGAGAAAATATCATTTTGTAAACACAAAGCATTTTCCCAGGCATGCTGGTAATCAAAATAGCTAAAATAATTTGGATAAATCTTGGGATTTCTAAAACGTCTTTTAGACATTGGGTTAGATCCCCAATCATTCCAAGATAACACCTTTAAGATGTACATTTGAGAAAATCCAATAACTCTTTTAGAGTCATTCCTATAGTTATGGGTTATTTTAACCGATCCAGTTTCTACAGAATTACTTCGTAGAAGAATTGGTTTTTTCCCTCGAATTTAGGGTATAAATGACCAATTAAATTTAACCTTGCTGCTTCAGCTGGGTTGAGTTCTGCATGGATATCTTCAATGGTTCCAAGAGGAATTTTCATTGAAGGGATATAAGGAGACCTTTTAGGTTCCTCCTGATCAATTTTCTGTTTATTTTTTCCGTCCATGGGTCCTTTTAGGTCCCTTTCTAGTTTCTGGTTCAGTTTTTGGCTCAGCTTGTTGTACCTGCAAATTCCTTCCCTGCAAGAATTTTCTGGTTAGAAAATCAGGAAGAGAATTATTTTCTCCTTTGATGTAATCAATTTGAAAATCAAAAGAAGATAATATGGCTTGCTACCTGGCAAAAATCTGTTTGGAGGCTAAGTTTTTCACATCTTTAGATAAAACATCTTTAGCCGCTTTACAATCAATTCTAATTAAGAATTTTTGATTTAAAAGATCACTTTCAAATTTAGTGATACAAAAAACAATAGCAAGAATTTCTTTTTAATTGTGGAATAATTTTGTTGGGCTGGTTTCCAACAGCCTGAAGTAAATCTTACTAACTGTTCTTTATCTTGGATCCTTTGTTTTAGGATCCCACCATACCTTTGCTCTGAGGCATCTGTTTCTACTATTTTAAAGGCCTCATGAATAGGGATTGAGAGACATGGCAATTCTTTTACCTTGGCTTTAAGCCTCTTTACTGCTTTAGTATGTTCATCAATACAGGCAGTATGATTTTTCCTCAATCTTTGGTATAGAATCTTGCTTTCTTTAGCAAGATCTTGATAAAAATCTGCAATGTAATTTAGGCTTCCAAGAAACCTTTGCAGTTGTGTTTTTTCCCTAATTTCATCAGGGAATTTATCTGCAAAGATTATTGCCCTATCAATTGGAATAATTGTTCCGTTATGGATGTTGTGACCAAGAAACCTCACCTTAGTTTGAAAGATTTCCATTTTCTTGGCTGAAACAACTAAGCATGCATCAGTAACAATTCTTTGAAAAACTTTTATGTGTTTAACATGTTGTTCAAAGAATTTTGAATAGACCAGAACATCATCAATATATATAAACAATTATAAAAGATGAATAAGAATTAAAAATCTCATTCATGATGTTTTGGAATTCCGATGGTGCATTCTTTATACCAAAAGGCATCACGTTCCATTCGTAATGTCCGAATGGGACTGTAAAGGCAGTTTTATACCTTTCTTGTTCTTTGATCTGAATCTGCCAGTAGCCTGATTTCATGTCAAACTTTGAGAATATAGTAGCTCCACAAAGTTTATTTAACAAATCTCTTTTGTTAGGTAAATGATACCTAATACATATTAGGGCTTTATTAAGAGGCTTGTAATTAATTACTAACCTGGGAACACCAACAAATCTCTTTTGTTAGGTAAATGATACCTAATCCATCTTAGGGCTTTATTAAGAGTCTTGTAATTAATTACTAACCTAGGAACACCCCTTTCTATCTCAGCGGCCTTTTCCACATAAAAGGCTGGACAACTCCATGGTGAATAACTTTTTCTTATAAGGCCCTTTTTTAAGAGATCATTTATCTATGTTTTGCAAAGATCTAGATGATTACTATTCATCTGGATGAGCCTTGCTTTTGTAGGTATTTGGGCTTCCTTGAAATCTGGCTCATAGGGTAACGAGACTTCATGTCTCTTTCTATTCCAAAACGCATTGGGTAAATCTGAACATATTTCTTTTTTAAGAATTTCTTCTATACCTTTTATTTGGGCTTGGGCCTGTGAAGTCTTTAAGACTTCTCTGTTCTTCTATATTGGATCTCTTCTTTTAGAGAGAACAGAAATCTTTCTTTCTTTTCTATTTTTTCCTTCATGCTATTTATGAATTTGACCTGTGGTTCTTGGGTAAAAGGAAAATAAACATTAGTTCCACAGATTGAAGTTTGAATGCCCTCATTTGTAACCTGCATAGGGTATAACATATTCAAAAAAAGAGTTCCTAGTATGCAGTTTTGAGAGAGATCCCTTACCATCAGGAAAGGTGTTTCGAAACACACACCTTTGTTACAGACCGCTGCATCAGATAATTTATAATTTATCTTCATTTTTCTTCCATTGGCAGCATTAAGAGCTTGAGTGGTTTTTAAAAAATACTTAACTGGAACAAGCCCTTCTCTGAGACAATTTAAGTCTACTCCTGAGTCCATGAGTGCCATGGTTGTAAACTCATAATTTTTTCCAATTTTTATGGTTACTTCAACGAACCATCTTTGGGAAATAATTTGATCAATTTGATTGATCTGATTTAGACTAGTGGAGACTTCTAAATCAATTTCCTTTCCCTTTTTTATTTCCTCAGAAAATTCTTCTTCTAAGTTTTGGTCTTCAAACATTTCTGAGAGTTGGGTTAATTCTAAAATATTAACTATTTCTTTTAGAGTTTTGACTTCACTTTTTATTTCATTAATTTCTTTCTTTAAATCTGAGATTGTTGGTTCCTGTAACTCTGTTTTTTGTGTAGTGCCTATTCTTTCAATTATGTGTTGAAAGCTATAGGGTTCAACTGGAGAGGGAAAAGTGCTTTCCCTTTTTTTTTAAAGATTGGCCTTCTTTGACCGTTCCTAGATAATGTTCTAAGACTAGTCTTTTCTGGACAGGATCATTAATTTTATCAATAAGATCTAATAAGAAACTATCCTGAGAAGTTAGAACATTTACTTCGAGATTTTTTACCTTCTTGCAGAGACAAGAGATTGCAGAGTCTTGGCTAGAAGAGTCTGAGTAATCATCCATACTGTCTTCTAGGCCTAAAACTTACTCACTTGAAGAATCCTCTGAATTTAAGAGGATATTGTAGATCTCTTCTTTTAGATCCTCACCAATTTGGAGTTTTTTGATTTTTTCTTTCATCCTGCATTCATTTTTGTAATGCCCTATTTTTCCACACTTAAAGCAGGTTGGTGGCCTTTTAGATTGAAAATTTTTTCTTTTAGAAGACCTTTTTTCTTTTGAAATGTTCTTCTTTGGGTTCTTTAACCCAATCAGTTCTTTTTCTAGAAAATCTTTTATTTTTGTAAACTTTTCTTCTCTTTCCTTTGTAAAGTTCTGAGGGTTTAGAAAACCCAAATTGTTCACAAAAATCACTCATTTCTTTACCTCTAGAAGATTTTTCTTGTTCTAGAAGTCTTTTTAATTTCATGTCTGTGCATAGGGCTAGGCCTTCTGCACAAATCTCTAAGACCAAATGCCCAAAGGTTAAAGAACCGTATGAGATTATGCCTCCATTTTTAGATTTTAGTCTATTTCGTACCTTTTCTGCAAAAAGAGGTGGTAATCTTGAAATGAATTTTTTTCTCCAAAATTCTTGATGGCAATTTGATCTAGTATAAACTTTTGCCAGAAAAACATCTTTGTACCATCTAAATTGGGACAAAGTTGAGCACTTAAGGTTCATTAAAACTTCTCTAGATCTTTCATGTTGAAGATTAACTGACCCTAAAAAATGAAGAGTAATAGTATAAGCAAGAGTATTTACCCCATCTTCTACGGTATTTTTTGTTTGGACTCCAAACTCATCTTTTACTACTATTTTAGTAGCGAAGAGTATTTCATTCCTTGTTTGTTCTGGAATGAAATCCCACCATCCTCTTAGCTGTCCTGAAAAGCCAGTCACAATGGCAGATGCCACTTGACTTTCCGAATTTCTTGCAGCTCTACCAACAGTAGCGTACATTAGCATTTGTCTAATAACATCAATTACCTGGTATTCTATACGTCCATCGATATTCCATTCTACAATGGATCCTGCATCAAATCTGGCAGTGTCGAAGTGGAAGTTTTCTTCGAATCCCATATCGACAGGTGTTGGCCTATGACAGTAATTTCTGCTTGGAGCCATAGGAATAGGATTTCTCTTGAAATTGATTTTATTTACCTGAGCAATGGTTGATGCTTCTGGATGGTCCGAGAAGACTTGTTCTAAGTCTTATTCTTCTTCTGTTTCATCTTTTCTTTTAGAGAGTACATTTATTAAAGGGCTTTTTGATCCTTCTGTTTTAGAAGTTTTATCTTTAATGTCTAATTTAGACAATCTTTCAAGGATCTCATTCATCACATCCTTCTGTTGGATGCCAAAAACAGGAGGTTTTAATTTATAATTCTCCAAAGTTGGTGGAGGTTTAAACATTACTTCCTGTGAAGAATCTTTTTTAGACACTTTTGGTGATTCTTTTTTAGAATCTTCTTCTTTAAGATTTTTAAAGTGTTTTCAATTCTTGAGGTTTGGGCTCCTAATGACTGGAGAAACAGATTAGTATAATTTTCTTGGGATAAAATATCTCCAATATGCTCAGTTGTTACCTTTTCTAATCTAGACAAGGTATCAGTCTTAAATGGAGCTGCCAAAGCACCATTAATTTCTACTGTTTCTGCTGGGGGATGAATGGACCTAACTGTTTTTCCTTTTTTAGTTAGGTAGTTCTTAAAAGGATTTTCTAGGGTATTTACTACAAGATTATATTCCTCAATATTTTGTCTTCTTGCAAACCCTTCGAACCAAACAAAGAAAGCGATGTGCCTTATGTGCTGGATCATGTTAGCAATGAAAGCCCTATGGATTACATCCTTCTGCCTAGAACTAAAAGCCTTTTCAAACCATTCTTTTTTTCTTCTATTTTTGTCAAGCATGAATTCCTTTTTTAGGAGTTCTTGGTCAATTTCGAAAGGTTTTTCTATTTCTAGAACATTTATAAAAAGATCCCCTTCAAGATTTGAAAAAGTTGGTGATTGAGGCCTTCTTACCAGACTTAGCCTCGATCCACTGGTTTCAGTGCCAGGTGTTTCCACCTTATACCAAGGTTGACTGATTCCATTATCAGTCTGCATTAATCCTCCCATAATTATTTTATCATGTTCTGATTCTGCCACGAAAGAGCTTCTTGCACTTGGAATTCTAGAGCTTTCTCCTCTGGAACTTATGCTTTCTCTCCCAATTCTTGTTGTTCTGCTTGTAGAAAACCTGATTTCTACATCTCTATCTTGGTGTTCAATTATTTGATCCACCTCTTGATTTTTCAAAGGCTTGGTTACCTTGTCTAGAATAGGCTTGATTTTTCAAAGGCTTGATTTGCCAATCCACCTCTTGTTACCTTCTCTGTAAGTAAGATTGAAAAATTTGGAAAACAATTGAAAAATACTGGCCCATCACATAGTGATGATTCCACTACTCCCAAAAGTGAATCCGAAAAACGATTATGCCTACAATCTCTAACACAGATTAGTACATAAGTTTTTAACCCTGTTCTGATTAAGGGTTTTACTGCAACTTGGACTAAACCGATATGCAAGTATTTAAATTCTCTTTTTTGATATTCCTTTAACATCTCTTGTGAAAACAGTTGGAAATTTTCATGTGATTCCGAGATATCGACTGTTCTTTCACATGTTTTAATAATATAATCACTTTTAAAGGAAAAAGATCATTTTCTATAAACATCATAAATAAGAACTTTAGGGATTTTCCAATTCTGTAATTGTTTTTCAAAATCCTTAATTACCACTTCTTCGCTATTCTTAATCCTCATGATTTCATTGGGTCTTGACCCATCCGACCTACGTGATAGTGATCTAAACAGATTAGCTATTAAAACAGTAGTAGAAAAATTAATAATTTTTGAAGTTCTCAACGGTGTCAAGCGTTCTCAACACCTATCCTCGGCACAACGGACTTCCACCCCCCCCCCCCCAAAATTATTAAATTTTCTACTCCTATTTTAATGGCTAATCTGTTTAGATCACTGTCACGTAGGTCGGAAGGGTCAAGACCCAATGAAATCATGAGGATTAAGAATAGCGAAGAAGTGGTAATTAAGGATTTTGAAAAACAATTACAGAATTGGAAAATCCCTAAAGTTCTTATTTATGATGTTTATAGAAAATGATCTTTTTCCTTTAAAAGTGATTATATTATTAAAACATGTGAAAGAACAGTCGATATCTCGGAATCACATGAAAATTTCCAACTGTTTTCACAAGAGATGTTAAAGGAA
>QANW01007568.1:1542103-1555437 GCA_003254865.1 Dryas drummondii | reverse complement strand
TTAAAATTTCGATTTCGATAAAATTAGACAAAAACGACGGAAATTACTATCAAAATACGGAAATTTTGAATGAAACTTGACCGTATGTTTATTTAACATATTATTTACTACATAGATAAAAAATATTGAAGAAACCAAATTATATAGTAAGTTTCATGTGATATAAGGTAAATATAATACGCGCTGAATGCAAATACTATTAGAAAAATGAGTCATTGATTAATAATTATATAAATAACACCTCATACCCTAAACCCTAAACTATATACCCTCTATATACCATATATCATGTAAGGCTATAACCCTCCATATACCCTATACCATGTAAGGCTATACCCTCTATATACCCTATAAGGCTATTCTCTCTATATACCATATACCGTATATTATTAAATTTACTTAACCCTACCTTCTAAATCATAAACCATCAACAATAAACCACTCCCTAAACCCTAAATTATATTAAACTTATATACTTACAAACTTATATAAAATTATAAACTTAAATACTCCATAGTGATATTTAGTTTATAAACTTATATCAAATTACTAAACCCATATTATAGTTTTTATAAAAAAGAAAAAAGAAAAAAATGAAACTGTCGTAGCAGTAATGTTGGGGAGGGTTGGGAAATGTTAAAAATGCCGTAGCAGTAATTAATATTATATGCCAAATCAAATTTGGCAAAGCAGCAAACTAGGCTAACTAATCTAATAATTAATTAATTAATCTAATAATAATGGCTACAAAGTGCTGTTAGTTATAACTTATAACATGATTTAAAATTTTAAAGTTGCATTCTACAGTAAAAGTCAGTCTACAATCCATAAGTCCATAACTAAACTATATTGGTTCCGGATCAAGGAAGCCTAAGTCCAAGACACAATCCAATCCATTCCGATCGGGATTTGGAAAAAAAATGAAAAATAAAAAAAGCAACTTAAACAAGACAAGAGGAGGAGGAGGACTGGAAGTCTGGAAGACACAGGAAGAGGACCGGCGAATCAGAGGGAAAGAGTGTGATAGCATGGTATAGCATAGGATCTAACTGATTGATACTCTTGGACCCTACACAGCGATGCTCAGATTCTTGAAAGGAGTTGTGGGTGGATCTGGGACTGGACCCAAAAATTTTCCATACAACATCGGCGAAGCCTATCCCTCTGCTTGGGGCTCTTGGACTCACTTCCGGAGCACCTCCAAGGTCGGTCACCTTCTCTTTTTGTCTGTGTTTTATCATGGATTCGAAATTTCGCTGAAAATTTACAAAAATACATGTGTGGCAGCTTCGAAATTTCGGCCGAAATTTAAGCGAAATTTTCGAAATTTCCCCGAAAAATTATCGAAAATTAATGGGTATATTATAAAATTTCGGGGCTCCCCAAAAACGAAAATTTCGGCGAAATTTTCGAAATTTCATTCCTTGGTTTAATCCATTCCAACACTTTTTTTTTTAGATGATTTGGATTGTGGATGTTTAAGATTTAAGATTGAAATTTCGTGTTGGGGGTGAACATTTTCATGGGTCGTTCGACACTAATATGTTGAACCAATATAAAGTGGTTCGGCAGGTACCTGTCGAGATTTTTAGAACCATTCGGCCTGGTTCGCGAACAAATCGTGACCAGAAATGAAATAACAAAAAAAAAAAACTCATAATTTATTATCATATCTCATATGAAGACGAATAAAAGACGAGTGGAGGCTCCATTCATCAAAACTAATATACTTTTCTATAATATTATTACCTATATAGATTAAAGAGAGAAGGTTCAGAGTTAGTGGATGAAATGAAAAAATGAGGTTATAAGAGGAGTGAGTGTGCTTCAAAAGTTGGAGTTGGGGTTTAGGAGTGAGTTGAGTTTGAAGTGTGTAAAGAGAATTTTTTTTTTTTTTTTTTTCAAATGATATGAGTTATTTTTAGATTCTTTTCACTACGTGTCAATTAAGTCAATTCACAAATTAAGTGAGGGGCTGTATGATGAGAGGAAATTGAGTGTGCAAATAACAAAACAGAAAAAAAAATTATATAAGATAGGGAGAGCAAATTGTTGGGTACACAGTACGAATACAATTTCTCTTTTTATAGACTCCAATATTTGTATATAAATTAAAAAACGTGGGAAAAGTCATAAAACCCCTCCCTCCTTATTCTCTTTTCTTTCAAGTTTCAAAGTTGGCGACACTGTGACAAACCTGAAAAACCACCCTAAAACGTTCACTTCTATTTACAGAGAACTCCAAAACCCTAGAATTCAAATTGAAGCGACTTAAAGTCCATGTTTTCTTGACGAACCCGGTACTAGGATCCGAGTATCACGGAATGGGTCGACCCGAGCCTTGCGTGTTGTTCGCCCAGACCTTCGTTCACCCCCATCTGGACGAGTACGTCGACGAGGTTACTCTCTCACCGTTTGTAAATTTTAAATTATCTGCGTGCTTAATTTAATGCCTGTTTTCTAATTAAGTTACGAGTGTTGATTAATTTTCATATGTTAAATCTTGTTTTCTTGGAATTCTGTGCTAGTTATATTGCATAAATCCAACTGCACCATATGCATAGATTGTTAAATTTCTTGAATTTATGTTTGTTTACAACTACTAGTTGAATGTTTACTAATTGGAAGTGGATTACTGCTGTTAGGTATTATTTGCTGAACCCATTGTTATCACTGCTTGCGAGTTTCTTGAACAGAACGTGTCGTTTGCTTCTCAAGCAGTACCACTTGTTGGGTAAGTGGCGCTACTAATTTATGCAACTTTTTCAACATTCATGTTTGATTGTGAATTTTAGAATATTGTGATAGGATCGTCGAGCTTAGGCCCAAACATCCCCATGCAGGCCATTATATTCAGCATTCACTTAAGCCTATTATAAATACTATATCTTAGCTTCAGCCCATGAATTGGGTTGGGCGCAAGCAATCCATGCAGAGTGTGTGGAGTGGTTATATCCACAGCTGAGTTAGTGAATCTTCTTCTGTTAAATAAGTGTAATCTCCCATCTGGGGCATTATCTGAGAATTGAATTTTAGAAGCTTGGTACTAATTTCTTTTGGTGCTAATGTCAGATGATGCTTTATAGATGTTGCATTAGTATCGATATTCTGAAGTGCTAATGTTCTTTACAGGGCTACTTCACCTCCTTCATTTGCTTTGGAGGTATTTGTTCAATGTGAGGGGGAGTCGAGATTCAGGCGCCTCTGTCAGCCTTTCCTGTATTCTCCTTCATCATCAAATGTGCTAGAAGTAGAGGTAATTATTATATTATACATGATTATATTTTCTGATGAATGCTACTAATTTCTGCTCCTTATTCGAGTATCTTCTGATGGCGGCGGACTATCAACTTTGAGCCGATGAGTTTGCTCCTTATTAGTTTTGTTGAGTTTTTCTATGGTTGAATGGATTGGATATTTTCCTTTCAAAAGTAACTAGCTGGGTCAATTGTACATGGTATTAGCCAGTTTAAGGTAAAGGCATTAATGCACGTAGACCTGGACTGTTTTAGAATTCAAGTGAGGGTTTATGGCTTGGAGACTAGAAGGTTGGGGCCCTTTTTGAGTAAATCATATAGTAGTTTCATCTGCGACAAACCAGATTTTGATTTTTTTCACCCATTTAATCAGATCTGGAAAGCTAAGGTACCTCCCAAAGTTAAAATTCTGGCATGGTTAGTGGCTGATGGGATGATCAACACCTGTGATCAAGTCCAAAAGTGAAGGCTGTATTTATTCTTTTATTGATATTAGTGTATCCTATGCAAGAAAGGGGAGGAAAGCGTCAATCATTTATTTCTCCATTGCCCTTTTATATTACAATTGTGGTGGAAATAATTTGGGGAATGTAATGCAGGTTGGGCTATTCCAAGGAACTGTTACAATTTGCTTAGTCTGCAGTATAAGGTTTTGGGTATGGGAAAGAAAAAGTGCTGGTGGGTTATTTGGATGGAATGAAATAGAAGAATGTTTGAAGACTAAGTGGGTTGGGAGTGGAAGAACTTTGGGAGCGAATCAGATTTTGGTCAGCAATTTGGGCTTTGGTTGCTGTAGAATTTAGGGAGATTTCTTTCTCTTCTATAGATTGGAAAGCAGCTGTGCATAGATATTGTGGTGATCTGTGTTAGGAAAGGGTTTGGCTATATTATACTAGATAGTAGATTTGACTTTCAACATGGCATCAACTGAATTGATGCAGTAGACATCTTATCAACATATTGTCTGCACTATTTGAGTCAATAAAATTTGTCTCTTATAACTAAAACTTCATTATGCTGTTGAAAATATTAACTTTCTGGGGAACTGGAACATTTGAAATGGAGAGAGGGGGGGGGGGAGAGGGAGAGATTGAAATCATTGGACCTTACATTTTTAAAAGAACATCCCCATTAGAGAATTCTCCTATATTTATATATATTTACACACACTGTTTATTTGTTCTGTTGATTATGCTGTAGTCTCTCTCACAGGTGTCATTACTTATCTGCAGGCTGTTGTAACTAATCATCTGGTTGTAAGGGGCAGCTACCGTAGCCTGAGTTTGGTCATATATGGAAACACGGCCGAAGATCTGGGGCAATTCAACATTGAATTTGATGATAGCTCCATAACGAATCTTGTTAGCTCTGCTGAGGGAAAGCTTGAGGACCTGCCTCTGGCTTTACATTCAACTAATCTGACAATTGAGGAATCCATATCAGCTCTGAATACTTTATCTCTACCTGTCATGGCATCCGATATATCTATTGAAGCTAAGCAATTGTTACAGCTGATGGTGAAGGTTTGTGAGTTGCCCAATCTAGGGAATGCATTGCATAAAATTGTCAGCACTGTAGTGTCAGCTGCCACTTCTTCTGTCACCTGTTCTTGGGGCGGATCTAGAGATTGTGAAGAGTTGCACAATGTTCTTAGCAAGGCCAGAACAGATCTTCTTGAGCTCTATAAAGAGTTTAAACAAGAGTCAGGGATTGCATCAGCTGAATCGTTGGCAGACTGCGAATTTGTTGAGTCTGAGTCTGATTTAGTAACTTCCAAGCAGTTGGTGGATGTTTTAAGTCAGTGCTTTTGTTTTAATAAGGACATCTTGAGTGTTGGACATCACCAACTTCCACAGGTTATTAAATCATAATTTCCTTCACTTGTATATCACATATTCAAAATACAACTGATAGAAACAAAGACATGTTCTGTCTGTCTGTCTATCTCTCTCCTCTCTCCCTCCCTCCTTTCTCCCCTTCTGATCTGGTATCTTGATTTGCAGAATACAAATGTCATGCTGGGGTTGAGTGTGGCTCTTCTTTTGTGCTGTGGAAGAGAGAGCTGCTTTCACTTTGTCAGTGGTGGGGGAATGGAGCAGCTTGTACATGTTTTTTGTGGTGACAAGCAGAATTCTTCCGCTACTACTTTGCTGCTACTTGGAGTTGTTGAGAAGGCTACTCAGTATTCTTTTGGGTGTGAAGGATTTTTAGGTTGGTGGCCTCGTGAAGATGAAAACATCAGATCTGGTGTCAGTGATGGTTATAGTAGATTGTTGAATCTGTTATTACAAAAACAGCGTCATGATGTTGCCTCTTGTGCAACTTATGTCCTTCATCGCTTAAGATTTTATGAAGTTGCTTCAAGATTCGAGGTATACTTTCAACTTGGTGAGGCTGCTTATGGTTTCATATGTTTGTGTGCTACCTAAGTTAAAGTGGTTTCTTATGGTAATTCCGTTCTTTGCAGTGTGCAGTTTTGTCCATATTGGGAGGTCTCTCTAATGTGGGTAGGGTCACAAGTGATACTTTGGACATGCTTATCTGTGCGAAATCGCAACTTAAAAAGCTCTTGGTCAGTTGTAATTTTTTTCCTTTCGTTTTCGGTTGTATCTGGAGCCTGTGTACATGTTAGTTCCACTTTAGATGCCACAGAAATTTGTAATTTTTGTTCTCAGTTCATGTTTATTGACAAGTATTACTGCAGAAATTGATAAATTCGCGTGGTCCAATTGAAGATCCTTCTCCAGTTGCCCGCGCAACCAGATCATTGATTCTTGGTCAAACAGAAGGTTTGTTGTCATATAAAGCATCCAATAGCTTGATTGCTTCATCAAATTGTTGTTTCTCAAATTGGGATATTGACTTGCATTTGCTGGCTCTTCTCAAGGTAAATTCCCCTCTTTGTTCTTTCAGCATCCTCCTGCATATCTGGGATATGGTTAATTTATAATGCATATATATGTGTATGCATATATTGAGTTTTCATTATATTTATATAAATTCTTTGATGTTTGTCCTATTACTGGTCAATTATTACTATAATTCTAAATTACCATGCCTTTTTTAATTATTGTTATTATTTGTAAAAGAGTGAGTCTATGTATCTCCAAAGGACTCATTAATGGGATGTGATAAAATTTTATGCTGGCTGTCAACTTTTTGCAACCCTTGTTTGTTAAAATTAGAAAACCATGCTTGGCACAACATGGGTAGACCAAAATATATAGGTAGAAGTAGCAAGGAAACTAAGGATGTTTTATCAGGGATGCGGGGGAGAGGATGGGTTAGATCTGTGGGGCAGAGGGGAGTCCATGTTTAAGAACCCAACCCCCGAAGGCTTAGTTGAGTTTAGTGGTCTATGTATTATATGTTCATGAACATAAGGGTCCTCAAGCACGCACAAGAGAAACCTGTAAATTACATAAGACTAGGATCTCCGTGGGGTGCTGAGGAAGAGCACAGCTCAAATGTTTTCACTTTAATGGTGCAGATGATGAGAGAGTTTGATGCAGAACCAATAGGGAGTAGTAGAAGAGGGAGGGAGAAAGATAGAAGAAAGAGAGGGAAGGAAGAAGAACATGAGGGGCAGTTAGGGTTTCAATATTTTATCATTCAAGTCTATATCATAAGTGTTACATCATGACCTATTTTTAGGGATTACATCAAAATCAAATCTCTTAATCAACTCCCTGATCAAATCCCTAACTCCCTATCCAGAATCAACGCAAATTAAAATTCCTAATCAGCCCAATTCCATAAATTAAATCAAATTTCTCAATCAAATCCATTATGTTATTTTATTTTCATCTTTTCTATCATTCTCCCTTCAGTTCTCTCTTTCTCTTTGTTACTTACATTGGGTTTTGCTTCAGAGTTTGTAAATTGTTTGCTAGTTCTTGTTTACTTCTATGCAAAGGAATTTGGGTTGCAATCCATATTTTAACCTTTTTTTTGTGCTTAATATTTAAAATTTCTTGGTAGCAGGAGAGGGGATTTCTACCTCTATCAGTTGCACTATTGTCATCATCCATTTTACGTTCAGAAGTGGGGCGTTCTATGGACATATTTGTGGATATTGCATCATCTATTGAGGCCATAATTCTTTCCCTTCTTTTTTGTCGCTCAGGTCTCTCTTATGCTGTGTTATTATCAACGTCATTATATTTAATCATATCCACATAATTGTTAATCACATTTCATGTTTACTTACTCAGGCCTTATTTTCCTGCTACATCACCCTGAGCTTTCTGCAACAATAATACATGCCCTAAGAGGTGCTGATGATGTGGATAAGGATGCGTGTCTTCCTCTTCGATATGCATCTGTTTCAATATCCAAAGGATTCTTTTGTGTTCCACAGGAAGTTGGAATGATTGTTGAGATGCATTTGAGGGTGGTTAGTTCCTTTTGCTCCTTTTGTTTTTGTTTTTTTGTTCTTTTATCTCCATTACATACTTTCAGCTAAGATAGCAACTCTCTAATTCCTTGGTGCAGGTTAATGCCATAGATCGTTTACTTACTGCTGCTCCAAACTCAGAAGAATTTTTGTGGGTGTTGTGGGAACTATGTGCTCTTGCAAGGTGGAACTGAACTTATTATGTTGGTTGTGGACTCTTTTTTTTTTTTTTTGATGAACTTTACAGTCTGTGGACAAGAAGTACACATCAATACCAACACAACAACACTAATATGATATTAACAAAACAACACTAATACGATACTAATGTGTGGACTGTTAATACAATATTAATGATCTTAATCACTTTTGTTTTATGATTTTCAGGTCTGATTGTGGACGCCAGGCATTGTTGGCTCTGGGATATTTTCCTGAGGTACTGATGAATATTCTATCTGAAACCATAAATAATATCTAATGCAGAAATGTAGAAGTAGTTTATGTTTCATGCTTGAGATGCATTTGGACTTCAATTCTGGGGATTTTGGTTTGTACTTTATACAAAAATTTCTTGAATGGAATATTAACCAAACATATACATTTGGTTTGTGTAGGAAGAAATTGAAGAAAAAGAATTTTTTGATCCAACAAAATCACTTAATGTTGGATTCACTAATAATATGCCTATCTAGCCATTTGGTTTAAACTTAATCTTGAAATCCAAGTCTCTTCTCTAAATCCTTGCATCCAAATAGAACCTTTTTGCATCCATATATAACTTAAGTGATTTTAGTGGTTGGTAACCATTTCTTATATATTAGTAATTTACTATTTGGTAACTGATTTGCCAAGTTCATATATTTATTCTAATTCTCGTATGTATCTTGGTTGCCAAGTTCTTATTTTTGAAGTTTTTGTTCTATTTTATTGTTGACTTGTATGGTTAGATGTTCATGGGTTGGCACAAAGACAGTTTTTGAACTTAAGCCTCTGGTACCATGCCAAAGAGGGTTTACCACCTAAGCTAGCCAGCATTAAAGTAATGTGATTTATTTTAGCATAGACTTATAATCACTGATGCAGATCTGTATGGTGCCTTTACAAGCAGCTAGTTCTAACTGCTAATAATATGCTATCTGTGGTATATGAGCGATGCTTCTGTATGTTCTTGATATTCCCATTGTTAGATAATCCTTTGTAGATACATGCTTCAGTTTATTGATAAATGAATAAATATCCTTTTTGTAGGCTGTTAAAATTTTGATTGAAGCATTACATTCTGCCAAGGAACCAGAGCCAGTTGCTAAAAATAGCGGTTATCCACTTGCCCTATGTCTAAGTCTGAAATTTGCAACTACGCAATTTTAGTTATTCATTTACTCAGTTGAAATTCTGGATTTTCAGGAGCCTCGCCGCTAAATATTGCGATATTTCACTCAGCTGCTGAGATTTTTGAAGTTATTGTTTCTGATTCAATTGCATCTTCTCTTGGATCTTGGATTGGACATGTTATGGAGCTCCATAGGGCTTTACATTCCTCTTCTCCAGGGTCAAATAGGAAAGATGCCCCCACACGGCTGTTGGAATGGATAGATGCTGGTGTAGTATATCATAAAAATGGGGTTTCAGGACTTATACGGTATGCTGCTGTCTTAGCTTCTGGAGGAGATGCCCACTTGACATCGACCATCCCACTAGTGTCAGATTTGACAGATGTTGAGAATGTTATTGGAGATTCTTCTGGTGGTTCAGATGTTAATGTTATGGAGAATCTTGGAAAGTTTATCTCTGAAAAGACTTTTGATGGTGTGACTCTTCGCGACTCTTCTGTAGCACAGTTGACAACAGCATTTCGCATTTTAGCATTCATTTCAGAGAACTCAGTATGTGATTTTCTGTTCTCCTGATTTATTATGATAATGGATTTTCATCTGGCTCATTGTTGTTTTGTTGATGTAGACTGTTGCTGCAACTCTGTATGATGAAGGTGCTATTGCAATAATCTATGCAGTTCTGGTCAACTGTAGGTTTATGCTTGAGAGGTCCTCGAACAGTTATGGTATGTTATTTGGAAATAGTTGCTTTCATAGTTTGATCTGTATGCATAAAAAGTAAAAAACCCACAAATTTTGTTGTCACCATACAATTTTCACCAAACTAGTCCCATCATAATCCAAAGGATTCTGCACCAAAAACATAGACGCAGGAGTAGAATCCAAAGTGACTTAAACTTCATTTCTATGTTAAGCATTCTATAAATTTTATTTGCACGTTATTGTTATCTATTCATTTAATTCTTTATTCCGTTTTCTTATATACTGGTCACTCTGAACAAAACCTGTGTAGTGCCTATATGCTATGATTATTAGTATACTTTATCAGGTCTGCTTGTGCTCAGTACATCTTCCATAAATATGTGAAGTTCAACTGTCTTTGCCATTATAACTAGTAGGTGGCATGTCATCGTGCACACTTGTTTGTCACTACTACTGTGTACAGTTTTAAGAACTTGTTTGTACAATATTCTGATATTTTATAAGGTCCATTTCTTTTCTTTTTCTTTTTTTTTGGCCAGGAGGTCCATTTCTTTTCTAAGCTTGGTAAAATGTGCTTTGATTTTGTCTTAAACAGATTACCTTGTTGATGAGGGCACAGAATGCAATTCTACATCAGATCTACTGTTGGAACGCAATCGTGAGCAGAGTTTAGTTGATCTTGTGGTCCCTACGCTTGTGTTGTTAATCAATTTATTGCAGAAATTGCAGGTTTGCTTCATTAGTTCGTAGCCTCTATATGATTGAGTTTTTTCATGGGAAGTTTGGTTTGAATGAGAGAAGTATCATTTGATATTGTAGCAAAGTTGTGTTTTAAAATGATTATAATCTAATCTTGATTTTCTCAAAATCCATATTGAGGATTCTGAAATGTTGATAATCTCAATGTAGGAGACCACCTTCTATGTAGGACATAGGATAGTTTTGTTGGGATAAAGACATTACAAGCAATGGTTTTGATTATGTGATAGCTGTAGGATATGCCTAGGTATTGGCCATGAATCTTACAAAAGTTCAGAAAGGATGCTAGGACTAGAATCCTCGTATGTAGATAATCAAAATTAAGAAACTGTTAAATGGAATTTTTATTTCATCCTACCCAGAAGTTGTAGAAAAGAGGTAAAGTTTGATTTTTCAGCCATCCTTCTGTTTTGAGATCTGGGGATTGCAAGAATATGACACCTGACCATCTTTGAGTTCATTTGGGACTTTAGTACTGACTGTATTTACAATGTATGCTTCCATTGGTTGTCTGACAATTGTGGTTTTTTTGACTGCTATATTTATAGGAAGTACAAGAGCAGCACAGAAATACTAAATTATTGAATGCCCTTCTACGATTGCACCGAGAAGTAAGGTAACTGGGTCATCATCCTTTTCCTCTTCCCTAGATGCATTAATTTTTTTTGTATATAATTTAACTGAATTCATTGAATTGTAGCCCGAAACTAGCTGCATGTGCAGCAGACTTATCCTCTCCTTATCCCGATTCTGCGCTTGGTTTTGGAGCTATCTGCCATCTTATTGTGTCAGCACTTGCTTGTTGGCCAGCCTATGGTTGGACTCCTGGCCTTTTCCACACCCTCCTTGCTAGTGTTCAAGTTACTTCCTTGCTGGCCTTGGGTCCAAAGGAAACGTGCAGTTTGCTGTGTCTTCTGGTATGCTAGATTTCTTCTCTCCTCTCTTTTTTTGTTTTTGTTTTGTTTTGTTTTTTTTTTTTTTTTTTTCAGTTTATTGGATAATCATGTAGAACTGTCTTCATTCATGAGCTGAAAAAAGGTTAAAAGGTACATTTCACAATGAGCTTGCTAAGCTTTTCCTAGTAGACACCATTCAAGAAAACATTGATGTAGCATGCTTAGCCATTCTAGTTCTACATGGGCACTTTAACAAGCTTTTTGTCTAGTTCATATAAGTTTCAGTAAGCGGTGGACGGTTGACTCATGTATCTGTACTGCTACCTCCATTCTAGGTTCCTGTTTACTGTGCACCTGCTGCACCAAAGATATTGAATGCATTAACCTTTTATGGAGCATCATTATTCATTTTGTAAACTTGGACCATATTTAATGTTTTTGGTTCAAGAACTGCTTGTCTAATTTGCTATTTTCATATCATCAACGATTGTTGACCACTTGTAGTTATCTTTTCTGATTCTCTTCGTTTATTAAGTTGTTAAATGTGACATACTTTTGCCTGAATCATTGGATATGTTCGAATTGAAACCTTTGTGGGCTGCTATATCTGACATATTTTAAACTTTTTCCTTGTGTAATTTTTTCCTTTTCTGGCATTGCAAGAATGATTTATTTCCTGAAGAAGGGGTCTGGCTTTGGAAAAACGGGATGCCCTTGTTGAGTGCCCTTAGAAAATTGTCTGTTGGGACTCTTTTGGGTCCCCAGAAGGAGAGAGAGGTGAACTGGTATCTGCATCCTGTGCACCTGGAGAAGCTGCTTAGCCAATTGACGCTGCATCTTGACAAAATTGCACAGATTATCCAACATTATGCTATATCTGTAGGTGATGTTTTTCTGATGAAGTCATATTTTACTTTTTTATATTCTTGCTAGAACCTTTTGAGAGAAAAGGGTGCGCGGTGTGGGCTTTCTTAATAAATACTTGCAGCTTGTGTCATCTTGCATGCCTAATGATATCACTTTAAACAGGAACTAGTGGTCATTCAAGACATGCTACGAGTCTTTATTATCCGCATCGCTTGCCAAAAAACCGAAAGTTGTTCTATACTTCTACGACCCATATTCTCATGGATTCGTGATCGTGCTTATGACTTGTCTTCTCCATCAGATATGGATGCTTATAAGGCAAGTTTCTTGACACTGTTACAGTTATAACATTATTCTAATTTGATTTACTAATGTTCTCTCACTTTTCAGGTTTATAGATATCTTGATTTCCTTGCCAGCTTATTGGAGCATCCACGTGCCAAGGTTTCCGATTTTTTCTGATTTATTTTGTTCCCCTCCTTTTTATTTAGTAAAGAAGCAACAGATTTTACTTAATATTGGTTTTTCCTTTATCAGGCACTATTGTTAAAGGAGGGTGCTATACAGATGCTAACTAGAGTGCTGAATAGGTGTTTAGGTGCCACTGATGCAGATGGATTACAGATTCTAGGTGGTAGAAGTTCTGCTAAATATGGATTTCCTCTGCTTAATTGGTGCCTCCCTGTATTCAAGTCCTTCTCACTGATTTTTATTTCTCAAGCATCTCTACACCGTGCTGGGGGACATGATTTGTGAGTAGATAATATGCACATTTATATTCTTAATTTTTTTAATTATTTAAGATCATACAGTTTAACCGTGTATATGCTAAAATGTTTCGCTGGTTTAATAGGCACAATTTTGAAAACTTGAGTGCTGAAGATTTTGCAGTCATTTTAAAATATGTCCTTGCGTTTTGTCAGGTAACTTGCTCCTTCCTACGTTGTAACTGAAGTTCGATATGCTTTAGTTTAAGTTGATTAATCTATCTCTGATATTTCTCCAGAAGCTGTTTCTGTACATATGAAATGCACTTGAGCATGAAGGTACTTGCTAGTGTGGTTGGTATTCACGATGGGTTGAATCCCACCTTCACCAGGGAGATTTTTTTTTTTTTTTTTTT
>QANW01007568.1:1375487-1542097 GCA_003254865.1 Dryas drummondii | reverse complement strand
GCATTGGGGAGGGGGGGGGGGAAGAGCTTCCTCCCTTTTTGTAGTCCTTAGCTCAATAAGTGCGCTTGAAAAAAAAAAATAGGCATTTTTTTCCCTTCTTTCGATCCAAGACATTCCGGTAAATTGAGCATTGAAGATAATACTTTTTCTGGGACTTGCTTTGGATTATTTTAAGCTTTTGCTGAATTATTAATGTGGGAAGTGACTAAATTAACTTCACATTGTAAAATATTCTATCAGGTTAAAAGATTTGGAACTCCTTCTTTGTCTATTTGATGCTAAATGAGAGTACCCTTGTTTTCCAGGTTCTGCCTGCTGGAAAAGAATTACTTGCATGTCTTACTGCTTTTAAAGAACTAGGTTTGTGTAGTGAAGGTCGAAGTGCTTTAGCAGCCACTTTTTATCATCTCCACTCGGTCGTTGAGGACAATGAATCGCAGAGAGGACATGAAAAGGACGACAATGGAAATTATTGTCTTCCTAATGAATCTGAATGGGGAAAGTTTCCCCCTTTGTTATGTTGCTGTAAGAACTTGTTAAGATCAGTTGGTTCAAAAGATGTTTTGTCAAGTTATGCAATTGAGGCTTTCAATGCATTGTCTATGGGATCTTTATGCTTCTGCCTTGATGGGGAAAGGTGATTTCTCTTGCGTAGTTTGTTTTTTTATTGATTTAGCGAAACCAATATTTTTGTTCAACATTATCATTTTTTGTTTGCCAGACATACCACCAAGGTTTAGTTGTATTGTACTCTAGAACTTTATATCTGTTTTCCTTCTACTTTTTTGTTTATATAATTATTTGATATTAGTTGCAATTTATCTGACAATTTCGAATACTAGCCAAACTTTAGAGCTATAAAAGATAATTGTTCCTTAAAGATAGTAGTGCTTTTGTATTGGGGGTTTGTTGTTCAAAGAGGCTAAGATATGCTATTTTATAAATTTACATGTCTAATTAATGCATTATTGGTTTGCAAAACATTTCCTGAAGTTTCCATTAAAAAATTTCATGTTTTTAAGTATGAAAATGGAAAAGGTTTCGACTGACCATCTTAGGGGTCTCACAAAGAATTTGCGATGTGTACTACAATTCAACTTAATTTAATGAGTTTAGTCATGCAATATGAGCATTCATTAGAATTAGGAGTATTGGCTGTAGCTAGCTTTACGAAATTGAAATGTGTGCAAGTTTCTTTGACTAGTATTACTTTCAGTGCTGGCTGCCAAATATACTATTGCTTTGCATTTCATTAGAGTATGGTTTTTTTTTGTAAACCTAGCTTTTTATAGAACCCTTATATATATAGTACAAGGTTAGTTTTTTGATTACCTGAAGTAATTTTGATTGGTTCCTAGGACCTCTGTGTGCACATGGGTCTTAATTCATATTGGCTTTGGTTTTCTCTGCTTCATATCTACTTCTTTTTAAGCTCAAAAAAGTCATTTCACTGGCTAGACTTACGGTTTGCTTCTTTATTAGATTGAATCCAGACAGGGTTATTGCGGTGAAATTCCTTTTTGGCCTTCCTGATGATATAGGTGCAACAGATGGTATTTCTGAAGAAAACTTGAACTACATTCATGAATTGACCTCTTTGTTGAAGACCATGGCCGATGACTATATAGCAGACTCTGATACTCAAACCCCTTTGTATCAGGTATAACTGATTTTGATTTATTCTTTCATAGCATTCTTTGAAATTTCCCAAGTTTGTTTAATATCTGGCATTGTCATCATCAATGTACAGGTTTTAGAATCTGCGAAGTCATTAATGCTATTGTTGCAAAAGCCTAGTTCTTCATTAAAGGTGGATGATGTCTTTTCTAGTGATTGTGTTCCTGTGCCACCAAATGTCCTAGTTTCTTCAAAGATTCATCTAATGTCAGATGGTGGTGCTGAAATGGCTGACGATTATCTTTACCAAGGACCACTTGGAGACAAGTTTCAGTGGGAGTGTCCCGAAATGTTACCAGAGAGATTGTCACAATCGAATCTTTCTGTTAAGAGGAAAATGTCATCACTTGATGGCCCAAATAGGCGGGCCAGGGGAGAAAATTCCCCGGCTGAGATCACAACTCAAAATGTGTTTTCACGAGGATTGGGTTCAACTACTGGCTCGTCTGGTCCTACTCGTAGGGATACCTTTCGGCAGCGCAAACCAAATACTAGCAGGCCTCCTTCCATGCATGTTGATGACTATGTTGCAAGGGAAAGAAATGTTGATGGTGCTTCTAATTCTAATGTAATAGCAGTCCAGCGAGTGGGATCTACTGGAGGGCGACCCCCGTCAATTCACGTGGATGAATTTATGGCCAGGCAAAGGGAACGCCAGAATCCAGTGTCATCGGTAGTTGGGGATGCAGCAGTACAGGTGAAGAGTGCAACTCCTGTGAATGAGACAGCTATGGAGAAGTTCAACAAACCTAAACAATTGAAAGCGGATCTTGATGATGATCTTCAGGGAATTGACATAGTTTTTGATGGTGAAGAGTCTGAGCCTGATGACAAATTGCCCTTTCCTCAGCCGGATGATAATCTGCAGCAGCCTGCTCCTGTCATTGTCGAGCAAAGTTCTCCTCACTCGATTGTTGAAGAGACAGAGAGTGATGCTCATGACTTGGCCACACCATCTAATATTGATGAGAACACACAAAGTGAATTTTCTTCTAGGATGTCAGTTTCACGTCCTGAAATGCCATTGACTCGAGAACCAAGTGTTTCTTCAGATAAGAAGTACTTTGAGCATTCTGATGAGCCAAAGAATGCAACACTAGTCAGGACCTCTAGTGGTTTTGAGTCGGCAACAGCAGCAAATAGTCCTAGATTCCCTGTTTTTCCTTATAACAATGCATCAGCATCTTCTGCACAGTTACCAGTTGATTCTAGGATGACTCCACAAAATTTCTTTCCAAAGAACAGTCCCCAACATACTGGTAATGTGCCTGCAACTGCAGGACCTCCCGGATTTTATGACCAGAGATTTCTTCCAAATCAACCTCCTCTGCCTCCAATGCCACCTCCCTCAACTGTCGCAGCTATGTTATCTCAGACCTCTGATGCAGTTCCAAGTCAGTCATCTCCATTTGTGAACTCTATGACTGATGTGCAGCAGCCACATCCCACAGCCTTCCAGGTAAGTGCTATAGACATTTTTCTTCACATTTCTGATTCAACTATCTCTTGCTGGTTTATCTGCATTTATGTAATCTCTTGCTTGCTCTTCTTGGCAGATTCGTTCGGATTATCTTTCTGCATATAATAATGGTTCTACATCATTAGCATCTTCCCTTCCCATTCCAGATTCTAAGTATTCAAGAACTTCCATCTCTTCTCCTAGTGGGGTTGCTAGGCCACCTCCACCGCTTCCTCCAACACCACCTCCTTTTTCATCTAGTCCATATAATTTAACGTCCAATAGAACTTCTATTTCCCAGTCTTCAGTATATAACCAGACAAGTGTTGGAACAACTGAACTTCCTCAGAGCTCTACTGCATCTTCTAATGATGCTCGGTTTGGTGGTCTTTCTGCTTCAGGGGCCAGAGTAAATACCTATTCTCCACCTCCCCTAGTGCCACACATGGTTTACAGTAGGCCAGGTTCTAATCCCATGAGTCTTTATGGAAATATCCCAACACAGCTGCAAGGCGACAACCCAAGTATTTTGCAGAATCTCTCTATCTCTCAGTCTTCCATGCAGTCAATTCATTCCCTTGTTCAGTTGCAGCCACTGCAGCCCCCACAGCTTCCACGCCCTCCGCAACCACCCCAACATCTTAGGCCACCTATACAAGCTTCGCAGCAGTTGGAGCAAGGTGTATCTTTGCAGAGCCCAGCTCAAATGCATTCACTGCAGATGCTGCAACAGCCACAAGTTTCACCTATGCAAGCCTATTATCAGTCCCAGCAACAAGAATTTGCTCATGTACAGCAACAACAGCAAGTTGACCATTCTCATTCTCAAGTTTTGCATCAATCAGGGGATGCTACATCCCAACAGCAACAAGATCCAGGAATGTCATTACATGAATACTTCAAGTCTCCAGAAGCTATTCAGGTATTTGTTTCTTAGGATCTGTTTAAAAACTGCTTATGGAGAGACAAAAAAATCTTTTGCAAAGTTACCTTTTTATGATTTTTGGGTTTGGCTTCAATTTTTAAGAGATCCTTTGTGCCATCTAAGAGGCAAAAATACATCTGGGAAAAACCTAAAGCTTTTCCAAATAGACCTTTCAAGAAAACTTACTATGCAAAAGATTATTTTGGAGAAGCTCCTCCATGTGGACCCTTGTACTATCTGCCAAAAATTTCAGATGTGTTTGACCGGTATGGCCTTGGTCCATTCTAATTATTACTTCCTTTCATCGCAGTCTTTGGTGAATGACCGAGATAAACTTTGTCAGCTTTTGGAGCAGCATCCAAAGTTAATGCAGATGCTTCAGGTAATCTTGTACGTGTTGGTCCCGTGTATCAGCATACCAGTTCTTTTATCCAATTCTCAATGGTATTGGTTATATAATATGGAATAATGGAGAATACATAATGAACACAAAATGTGTGCTTTAGGTTCCAGTTGGATGAAATGATTTAAAAGAAATGATTTGGATTTGACAATAAGACTATTGTTTTTTTCTAATTCAAATCTTGGTATATGTAGATTTTAATGTCCAACCAAGCAATCAATATTAACTAAATCCCTAGATTTGAAATCACTTCTCCCAAATGGGCCCTTAGTTCATTATGCTTATGTTTTTTGTCTGATTTTTATTTTGTGTTTGGTTCTCATGTTCTCAATTTTGCATTCTAAGTTTATTACCTCTGGATTTTGTCAGAAATTCTATTTATAATTTAAACATAATGTGTTGTCTTTGGTTGGCCTGTACATATCTTTCCAATTCTGATAATCATGCTGAGGGACTCTTCCCAGTATCCTTTTTGGTTTGCTTTTTATATTTTCTGATATTTCTGTTCCCTTGTGGATTTGGCTCCTCTCAAGTTCTGGTCAACATGGAGAGGGCCGGTCCATATTCACACTATTAATTGCATGTGGGACTTGGCCACCCTCCTTCTACATGGCCTGTGCCTTGGGGCTTGGGTTGTCCAGATTCAAGAACTGGCCTTGTTGCAAGATTTAGAAATATTTGCAATATAATATCACATACTATGCTGTTCTAACCCACTAGATTTGGTTGGTGGTTGTGGTTTATCAGGAGAAGTTGGGCCAGATATAGAAGAATGATGAAGAATCAAATGGAGTCTCGCATGCTTTCTTTAGGGTATTCTTGGACCTATAAAGTATGATCAAACTGTGCATCCCCCAATGCCTATGTTTGCAGGAGTCAGCCTTTGATCAATCATTTAATTTTTTCTGTCCACTGAAATTTTGTATTAATAATGTACTATAAACGTGTATATTATATATTCCCATCCAGATGTTGTTATATGGTTTTCTTTCCAAGGTAATTTCTGGCCTGTCTGATTAGCCCCAAATGTGTTTTGGTCTGTAGTTCGCAAGTGTATTTATTCTAGAAAATATTGCCTTCACGCAAGCTAAAAGGTGAAGAATTCACATAATGTATATAAATTGGATTTTCCTTTTATATGTAGATGCTATTATTTGTTGCCGCAACAGAAACATACCATAAAATTAAAAGTTTTCATGAGGCCATTTGTGCTCGGATCTTGTATGGTGGTTGAGTATTTTCTATGGTTGCCTTGTTGGTTAGTTGAAAAGCCGTCCATAGTTTGTGCGGTTGGCTGACGGCATGTCAAGCATGGTCTGGTGAAGGCTAGGATTTAACTCATTGTTATACTCGTGCCCATATTGTTGTGAAGCAGTCCAGAATAATTATACAACATACATAGACCTGAGGGCTGAGGCGTGTTTGATCGTTTGTATCATGTTTCAAATTCTGCATCTATCAAAAATATGTTTTTCTGGTGCATATTTGCGTACCTTAATCCGAGTTTTTGGAATTTCTACAAGTTTTATAATGCTCCCAATTCTTTCTCGTATCCGTACTCTCGTTTCTTGTGTATTGTTTTTGAATGTTTTTTGTGCAACCAATACAAAAAATAGTGAATCTCACACTTGGTGTGCCAGCCGTATGTTTACATGTTCTTCTGGGTAAGAAGGCTCTGCTACACTTATAGCTGGTTTAGTTGGTTTTATTTTGACAGCAATATTATAGTTTCTCGAAAGAAGATTCCGTTTAGGGTTTATTTGGGAATGTCTTAAGGAAATTGACTACCAATTACCAAACTGCTGTGCTGTAGGGTTAAGGGTTTGTGGCTCTAAGACTTGGTGGATTTGTAGTGCTTTACTGCTAATTCTGCAGAATTGGGCTTTCTATATGTCAATGGGAAATTGACCTCTTCTCAAACAACAAACAACTGTGAATCTGAATTATTGATTAAGGAGACTCGTTTTAGTGTGTAATGCCTTTTACTTTTCATTATAAGAATTACCCTTAGAAAATAATTAGGGCAGACCTTTCAAAACAAATAAAATTTCTAGTGATTATGGAGGGGATTTTAAGTTTGTTTGCTGTTTTAATAGTTTTTTTCCTTTTTTTTTTTCTCAGTTCAAAAATATTGTTTCTTTTTTGTTTGCCAATATTTAGGTTTTAGCGCTGCACTGTGTTTTTGTGGGAGTGGGTTACTCATCCAGGAGGATTTGCTTTAGCAGTCGCTAAAATGGTTGACAAGTTTTGTATTGGTTGCCTTCCCAATTGACATTCTCACAATTATACATGATCAATATCGTATATCCAGAAGGACTAATATATATAAAATTCACAAGCTACAGATCCGAGAGATCCCCTCTAACTATATTCTTGGTTTATGTGCTGTAATACCAAAAGATCAGGACTGGAGAACAATAACAAGAACTGTGTTTAGGATTATATTGTGGAGATCGAACAGATGCCAGGGATACTAAGTACAACCTAGACTAGTTTACATTCATTGGGATTGACCACTAGATATTGACGGGTTCACTTTTTCTAGCTGCCTTATCTTTATGCCTTTTTTTTTTTATGTCTTCTCTTCGCCTCTCCACATATCGTCTATTTACTTAATAATAGTTTAATAACTAAACAATTTTCGACTTGATTAATTTTTTACAAAAAATGAAGACAAGAAGGGAATTGACATTATTTGACTAAAATTTTTCGATTTGATTGATTTTTTATCTTTAAACAGTGATCTAAAAAATAAAAAATTTTAATCAATAGATTGCTTTGCGGAATTGACAAGAGAAACAAGCAGGCACAAAGAGAAGGCAATTAGCATTTCTCATTAATTTTCTACTATTAAATATGACTGCATTTTATACAGTGGTTGTATTGTAGATGTTTTCTTGAGGGTACAACTATACAAGAGTTTCCTAATGAGTATAATGAAAAATCTATAAGCTTCGTCAACTACATCCCAAATGAGAGAACAACACCAATGTGCCTTCACACTTAAAACTCCAACTCGCACCAGTGGTCCAGTAGTAAAAGGGTGGACATGAGACAAATTGTAGACTCAAACATCCTAGATCGAATGATCACGGATGCAAAAACACCCAGTTACTTGAAAACCTTGTACTTAATCAAGAAGTCAATTGGGGTTTTCCTTGTTACCTTCAATGAAAAAGTGACCGTCAAAACTTCAAAATAAATAGCAGTATTGAGAAAAAACTGACCAGTCTGAACAATGACGAGGGGTTTTACAATTGCATGGAATGGAGCACATAACATGACAAGGATATTGGAATTCATATATTGAGGAATTCATATATTGAAGTTATTTAATTATTTTAATCAAATGTAGGTAGCAAGGCAGCTGTCTGCTCCTGAAAGGAACCTGAAATGAACATATCGAGGGTTTTGCTTCCTTCATCACCCTCAATGGCACCGATACCGTTGTGTTACGTGCGCCAAACACCGACACTATCTATCAGCCTACGGGGGCTGAAGTGACACACACACACACACCACCCTCACTCTTTTCAATTCGTCCTTAACGGCACCGAAACCCAGTCAATTCCCAATACACACTCATCATGTGCACGCCCTCCATAATTAAACAACAACATGCTAATTTCCACCACAAATTACTATTTATTAATTACTTCACCTCTACGCTAACACTAGTCTCTATGCATATATGGCTTGTGGTAGTGGTAGTGGTAGTTGACCCCATATAAGCAAAGCCTATACACACCTAGTACTACTACATGTAACCCAACTCACCCCCTTCTCTCTCTAACTCTGGAAGAGAGGGTTTAGGGTTTGATGAAGCCTATGCGGATTTGGGTCATTAATGGAGAGAGGGTGGAAGCCGAACGATGATCATCATCATCCTCATCATCATCAGATAACTCCAAATTGCCCCCGCTGTGGTTGTTCCAACACCAAGTTTTGTTACTACAACAACTACAGCTTGACTCAACCGAGGTACTTCTGCAAGGGCTGCAGGAGGTACTGGACTAAAGGTGGGTCCCTCAGGAACGTGCCCGTTGGAGGCGGCTGCCGGAAGAACAGAAGAGGTAAGTCCTTAAGGCTCTCCACCACCACTACAGAAGGTGCAATTCATTCTAAGAGTTTGGGTTATGGGGGTGGTCATAGTGGCACAACTGGGCCCAATTCATATGGAATTAATTCATCATTGGGTGCAGATAATTCCACTAGCTCCTCAGTGACCCAAGATGGGTCACGAATTGATCTTGCACTTGTTTATGCAAATTTCTTGAATCAAAAGCCAGAATCCAAAACTGGGTCGGATGAATTGCCACAATTGCCTAGTGAGTTCGACCTGGGTTTAGATTTTTCGAGCATAGCAAACATGAATATTAATGGAGGCACCGGTAGTACTAGTATTCAGTTGATGGAAGAAAATGGGGTTGTTGGGTCACTTGGAATATGCCACACTCTATCTGACTTGTCCATTGAAAATTGTAGCACCAATGACCACATGTACTTCAGTGGATTAGACCCAATATTCAATCAGAAGCAGCATCATCATCATCAAGAACAAAGAAGTAGTACTCATGATCATGATCATCACGTACAATATGCATTAAGTCATGATCATGATACAATTAGCGATTTTGAGTTGCCACCATTGCCAGGCCAAGAGGCATTGTGGTCATCAACTTTTCAAATGTCTATGGCTAGTCATCATCATCATCATACAATGCAAGCTGCTACACCTCTGCTTGGAGTACCAGCTGATCAAGCTCATGATCCGAACCTGTTGATTGCTGGTAGTTGGAGTCCGTTCGATTTGCCACGCAATGAAGCTTTCTCTAGGACATCATGATGGATATCGAAGAAATGTGATGTCCATTGTTAGTTTAATTTTCTTGTTTTCATATACTATATATGAATATAATCAATTATTATGTATAGAATAGAATGGAATGGAATGGAAATTGAGAATAATCTATAAATATGATGCTCCTATTTATTAATGACCTCGTTTAATTTCCTGGGTAAATAAGCAGATCTATATATATTGTAATTTTTGTTTATTCCATTTGCAAAGTGGTTTTAATTATTAAATGTCTGTGTTTCATTCAAAACCCCGGCGAACCACCAATTCCTCGATCCATCCATTTTTGTGACACTGCATAATGCAGATTAGTTTATACACAATAATATTAATTTAACAATAATAGACTTAATAGTTGGTGCTTTGTATAAGTGCGCTGGTCTTATTCCTCTTAATGTATTTGCATGCATACACTGATGCAAATTGGGCTGGCGATCCAAACAACAGGAAATTTTTTACTGCATAGTCTGCATACTTTATTATTTTTCTTGGTTCTAATCATATTAATTGGGACGCCAAAAGAAAGTAAGCATTGTAAGGTCTTCAACTGAGGCAGAATATTTAGTGCATGATATGATGATAATATTTCTGCCATGGTTTGCCTTCCAATCCCCTCTTTAATTAATTTCATACTCAAAAAACACATATTGAAACCTACCGTACAGTTTAATTTGTTGTATGATATTGGTGATCGAGTCTGTCAAAGAGTAGGTTAGAATTGTTATCTATAATATATCAGTGAAGAATTTAGAAACTAACTACTAGAAGCTTATAGAAGCTTCTGGTTGCTGCTTAAGGCTTATGTATAGACTTTGTATCGATCCATATTCATTATTAATGTAACAGAAATATAAAAGCATGAATGATAGAAATTCTCTCACTGAATTCTTCAAGAATTTTCTTGGTCTTTCTCGAAGATTCTATAATTTAGACTGTTTAGTTGTATCTCCTACTACCATAAAACTCAACTACTAATTGCAATTCCGTCAAGTATAATTAGTCTCAAAACCCTTTAATAGTGAAAATTAATTGGTCAAGATCGATCAAGGACCCTAGGTTGGTTGATATAGTCCAAGTGGTGCCTCTGCCCATTTTGATCATATAATTATGTTAATTGAGTGGTTCCACGATGACAATTTGTAGTGATCATTGTCATTTGGATGAAAAAGAAAATTGAAACCTTCAAATTTATGGTAAGCACATGTTGTAACTTGTAAGTGCGTAGCCATGAAAACCATGCTCAGGTTTGAAAAACTTATGGAAAACAGCTTGCTTGATTAATTAATCAATTTTTATTTATTTTTCCAGAAGTTAGATTGGTAATTAATTGGAACTTGGAAATTGGAATGAGTGCTCCCAACATAATATTGTAATATATTGAAGGTTAGCTTAATTAATTTGAATAATTGATTTTATAAATTGGCCGGGAGATTACATGAAACTTAGTGCAACACATGATCCCAGAAACGTCCATGATCCAAGAATAACTAACTTCCACAATCATCTTCAATTCCACTCGACAATCCTCTTGTATAAAGGGCCGCCCTACAAAGTTTCATCAAATCACATATATCATTATTCATTAATAATAAAAAGATTACTACTCTTGTACTACACAGTTTGCATATTCAAATATGAGGAATGTTATCTATCTTTTTCAATCCACTTTTTCCACCGATCTTTTCTTTTATTAGTCTCATTCCACAGGATAAATTCATAATCGGAACCATTTATTTTTTAGATTTAACTATAAAAATTATTTATGTAAAAAATCAATCAAATCGAAAATCATTTGGTTATATAATTGTAATCAAATAAATATACGGTTTTGATAATAATTTGATTTACCTTTTATTTATTTGTTAACGATTACATAATCAAACGATTTTTTATTTAATTTATTTTTTACAAAAATGATCTTCAAATAATTATTTAAAAAATGAACGGTTTCAATTATAAAAATACACTGTAAAATTATTTAAAAAAAAAAAAAAAAAAGTCGTTGAAGAAGGGGAATAGCATTTCCCTTCAAATATAACTTAACTTTTTTTTTGCCACAATTATAACTTTACTTAATTAGTTAATGAAAAATACTAGCTATCTCAATTCTCTACGTGCACATGAGCGAGTGTCAGGGTAATTAATTGACGCGCCACACATATTAAAATGTTAGCCTTAGCTTAATGCATGGCCAATGTATAATGTGAGAGTGGGTCCTACTGTCCCACGTACAATGAGGACTCACCAATCAATGGTTCATTAATAAAAAGTACTGTTATATTCATTAAATTTGTTGATAATATTTAATTTATCTAAACATAAACTATTAGTTTTCATTTATTTATGGCAAAAATTTAAATGATAGAGTCAAAGCTAGGGATGGTGCTTAGTATAATAATATTAGATTTCATGTGGACTTAATACTTTAGTATGTATAGATCGAGTAGTTAATTAGATATATAGATTGCTCATCTGGTACGGTATCAATGCTATCAAGTTGGTGAAGGACGTGAAAATTAACTTATTTCCATGGATGCAATTATAAGTTGTAATTGCTGACTGCTAAGGGATTTGTATGACTAATTGAGTGGATATATAGCACTTTTGATGACAAGGATCAAAAAAAGATGAAGAGAGAGAGAGAGAGAGAGAGAGAGAGAGAGAGAGAGAGAGATGAATGTGATGCATGGTTGTCCATCCAACCACGTAAAAATGTTGGACGACGAATTTTGATGATATTATATATGAATGATATATACACAGGCCAGCCAGCCAGGTGTAGTCTTACCATGTGCAAGCTGTACCTATATATACGCGTGTGGGTGTGGGCTGAAGATTGGCAGGGATTTGTAGTTACTAGTAACCTTATCTATCAGCATAAAGTAATTATTTTGTATAATTATATCATGTTTATATAATATAATTAATTTACGTATTATAATATAAATAATTATTATTAATATTATATTCTACATATATATTAATATATCATTCATCTATATTATAATATATAAGTGATAATACAACATAGCCGTATTATGATTATACATAATCAATTGCTCCATCGTAACTCAATAAATAGGCAACATTTCAACACAATTCTTCGTATATATCTTTCTCACGTATAAATATGTGTGTGTTTTATTTTTATTGATATTCTTATTGTTTTGGAGTTGGGGCCAGATATATATGTATGCTTTACAACTCAGCAGAAAGTACAAAACAACCACTTATTTCCAAGACATGCAGGTGTATATCTCATGATATATTAGTCAAAAATCTTGGGTAACTTTTTCCATATATCATGGAATTATGGTCCACAATCCAGATATCGTTCTAACCGAAAAATAAGTTAGAGTATATGCAGAGAGGTTTTTTTTTTGGCCCGGGAGAGTGTTTTATTATTAATTCACTTAGAATTTCATTTATTGTTAAGAAGTGTACGTATATAACATGTATACAATTTAATCACCCTAGGGTTAGTACATATAAAATGGCATACAAGGGTATGTAATTACCATGTTGTTTTGTACAGTAAATTAACAACGAACTTGAAATTTTGACAGAAATAGAAATTAATTATGTATTGGTTCATTCATATATAAGAATGTAAATGTGTACACACTAAACCATGTCTAATAAAAGATTTAATTAATGGGATAACAATAGGGGTTAACAATGTCTATACCCTTGAACTATGCGTCTAAATTAACTATGTCAAGCTGATCGATGTGGCCACTCCCGCAAAGTGCCTTATTAATCAGATTGTGTTGTCGTATTTATGCCATATATTCCCGGACCCTTTACACAATAGAGCCAGGCACTTTTGGGCAGGAGTGCAAGCATACATTAGCCCCAACATTATATCATGTGTAATGCTATATTACTATAATTAAGTTTTTACTCGTGATGTGACATTTCTCGTATTTCACTATTTGGTTTCATGTTACGTATACTACGTGGACAAGGTGGAGGAGGTTACTTATACGAATAAAAGTAATACGTTGAGTACGGATCGACTAGTGTAAGCCAATTACTAAATTTGATTGAGTATCATATTGTCTCTAACCTACGCCTAGTTTGTGATCATAAAGATGTGGCCAAAATAAGTAGCTTATTTTAAAAAATTTCAATCCAAAAGTATTTGGTAAAAAAATTAAAAGCTGCTTATTTTCAAAATTGGAATCAAAATAAGTTTTTTTTTAAGGTTCAAAATAAGTACGTAGGTGGGGGGGGGGGGGGGTTACTTTACTTCACATCACCTTTTGGTCATAATTATTTTACTTCAATAACAAAATGACCCTTAACCACTTAGGAACATGAAAGTATAGCCATGAACCTATATATCTAGGTGTGAAGTTTCAGTTTCAATGTTTCACCTCAAAATGCTTCGGTGCTGGCTATTAGGACTTTCTTGAGTCCCCTCCACTTAGGTAGGAAACCTGTAAGACTCAATAGAACTCAGTCAGCTTTGATACCACTTGTTTTTTTTATACCACTTGTTTATAGGTCTTATCGAACGGATCCGATAAGAGAAATAATTTGATCAGATTTGACTCAAAAATTTATTCACATAATTTAATGTATAAAATTATTTAATAAATATAAAAAATAAGTTATATATTATATTAAATCATATATAAGATCAATTAAAATTCATTATTTTTATCGGGTTATCCAATTCAAAGTAAATGATCCAACTTATACATTATAAATTGAGTTGTCACATTTTTAATATGAGATTATTTTTATCTACACTCATAATTTATATCGGGTCAAGACTCAAACATTATTAATGGTGTCAAGACCCATCAAAAGGAGATTACATAAAAACTAATTAACAATATGTTTAATTTTTTTATTCTCGTAATGCGAGGTCAAGTACAAGAAGTTGTACTTTGTCTTGCCAAGGAAGGAAGGTGCAACTGATATAAATAATCCCAACTACTAGAAATTGCAATTGCAGGTCATTACTCATAACATTAATTCACTGCAGGAATATAGAAAACTATATAATATTAGTATATATTCAGTCCACAATGAGGGGCAAAATAATTGTATAATGCACTTGCAAGAAGAAGACAATTTTCTCTGGCTGCTGGCGCGCTGCAGGCTTTTTAGGAAGTCTAGCTTACTAGAAACTCCTTTTTAATTACCTAATCCCTTCTTTTTCAGGAGGTGCTGGACCTTCTGTTGTGTTGGACCAGTTCTCAATATATCAATTTGCATCAACAATGTCATGAGTCCAGAACTGCTAATTAAAAATTTAAAACTGTGGGCTTAAGAAAAAAAAAAAAAAAAAAGTTTGAAAGGCATTAATTTTGTTAAGGCATACCCTACGTATTCATGACCTTTGAATCTATATATTGCTGTTTTTTTGTCTCCTTCCCTGCAAGAACTTGATCAGACCTTTCCAAAGGAACCTGATCCTATATCATGTTTCACGCGATCCCGCAAATATTGAAGCTATGCCCCTAAAAGCTTATAAAGTTAAATCTAGGGGCCTTAAATCTAACTTCCTTTTATTACTTCTTCTCGAGAAATTAAGTAATCAATCCAGTAGAACTTGATTATAGCGACAAGCCTCTAATACAAGATGAGTTTTACGTGATCGATTAATGTGAAATTAATGCAAGATACCAATTGAAAACTCCTTCCCTCCCCCATTCATTCTAATTTCTTTTCTCTTCAATTTCAGATTAATAAATTTTCCCTCAATGCTTAATTGTCATGTACGTTATCACTAATTTCTCATTTTCCAATAAACTAGGCAGAAACAAAATTGATACATCCTCATATATTCGAAGATTATATATAATTTAGTCAAAATTGTGTGATGAGAGAATATTTCTACAATAATTCATATCTATTTGTATTATTGTATATGATCTTTTGTCATCAACCAATAAAATTATGTACAAAAAATGGGAAAAAAATAC
This sequence comes from Dryas drummondii, assembly GCA_003254865.1. NCBI lineage: Eukaryota > Viridiplantae > Streptophyta > Magnoliopsida > Rosales > Rosaceae > Dryas > Dryas drummondii. The sequence goes on along the minus strand of QANW01007568.1, from coordinate 1,526,836 downwards.
TAAAAAAGAGAGTGACATTTAACTCTTTCTCTGGCTCGATCATCAAGATGGATAATAAGAAACCAAATTGTTTGGTATACAAGTAGAGTTTCTCCACACCCTTGCATGCAAGTTCAAGATCTCTCTAGCCTTTTCCTTAGTCTTTCTCCCACTATCCACCTGAAGCACCAAGCAAAGCTTTGCCACAACACCCAGCTGCAGCATTTCCTGCAACACATTCGCCGTCCCCGAAAACCTACAAACCGAAAGCAAAATCCTCACCGCCCGTTCGCTTGCCAACTTCGAAACCCTCATTATCTTCTTGGACACGACGGCGAGCCCCGCGCCGTGGTTCAGCAGCTCAGCTCGGCCCTCTGCTGAGCCACAAACCATGTCCAGCACCATCAGTGTCATCTCATAGGTCCTCCTATCGGAGGAAGCATCGAGAAGAAGGTCGATGAGAACTGGGACTGCGCCGGCTTCAACGGCCTTGATCCGGTTTCGGCCCCAAGGGCAGAGATTTATGAGCAGTTGCAATGTGGCCTTGGAGGCCTGCTGTGAGATCTGGTCGCGCAGGACTTGAACCACTGCGAAGAAGACTAGGGATCTTAAGTTGTACATCTTCATTGGGTCGGCCACCTCAAACATGGATCTCAATAGCATTACTGCGTACGCTCGAGACTCGTAGCTGCCATGTTGCATGAGCTTTACCAAGGACTCTATAAGCTCACCCTCTTTGCATATAAGATGTTTTAGTGCACTCTCAGAGACTTGTAGATTGTAGAGAATGCTCAAGGCCTCCTCGCTTACTCTCGTGAAATCGAACAACCCGTCATCGGAATTTTCATTGGTGTTGTTGTTGTTATTGTTATGTATGTTATTGACTATGATTGAAGATAAGAACTCGACTGCTCCGGCGGCTTCCATGCATCGTTTGTTGGCTTCACTCTCCGCCGCAATAGAGCGGAGACTGCGAAGGCATTTTGAGAGGGATTGTGGAGATTTGGCGGCGTCTTTGAGGAGCTTAGAAATCTGGACTTTGCTGATTGGGGGCTTTGGAGTTGGGATTCTTTCCACGCCGTGGGAGGCGTTCATGGTGCACCAGGCTTGGAGCAGCCGGCGGAGAGTGTGGTTTGGGGTCAAGTCGGAATCGGCAACCACTTGTTTGGTGACGGGGCAAGTGTTGTTCTTGCTCGAGAATAGCCACTTCTCGATGCTGTCCCGGTCGTAGGTTATCCCCGTGGAGATTGTGACTGGATCCTTCATGATTTGTAGAGAAATTGGGCAGAGAAAATAGGGAGGAACATCGATTTCTTGATCCATTTGAACGTAATTGACCGAAAATTCGAAACCCAGATGGGAAATAGTGGTGTAAATGAAGAGTGACAAGGCTTGGGCGATGAAAATGGCCGGATTGAGAAGCGGTTGAGCAAAAGGAGAGATATCAAAGTGTTAGATGAAAGGTGTGTTTGTTTGGGAGTTGAGAACTGGTTTGAACTTTAAAGAAGTGATTTAGGGGATAGAGGGGGTTGAGTATTATATTTATAGGATGGGGGAAGACCAAGTGAGATATTCAAAATGAGAAAGTCAAAACACGGGAAATATTATGAGCGTTGAGAGAGAGTAGAGAGAGAGTACGTAGAGAGAGAAAGGAGGACTTGTCCAATTCCAAGTAATTGAAAGGCTCAAGATTGATGAACTTTACCAGGTCATTCAATTCATGGGGTGGTGGGGTCGCGGCTACAATTAAAGTGCATGCATCACAAGTTGAAACGCACATGCATAATTGCATATATTACACCCCTTTGACTTTCTCTATGTAGAAACATAGCAATAATTTCTTTTTCTTTTTCTTTTTCTTTTTCTTTTTAACTTTTCTATTACTCGTGCCATTTAAATTCTGCTTTGTTTGTCTGCATTTGATGCCGACAAAAGGTAATGGGTTATACGGCCCAAGTGCACTTTCTACTTTCTAGGCTGCTGCTAATGCCTTCACTCACTCTAGCTCCATGGGTCTACTAGGCCACATTTGATTTTTTTTTTTTTTTCGCCAGAGGCCACATTTGATTTTGGTTGTTGTCACTTGCCACAATTAAAACCCCTTTGACCAACACAAATATGCACAATAGTCTTTGGTTTTAATTTTGGCACGTGGAGGAAATTTGGGCCTCTTGATCATCTGGGTGATGAGACAGCTGGATGTGATGTGATGCCACGTAAGTCAATGTCATTGGGAGGTATATACTAATATTATCTGATTTATGGAAAGTAATTAAAATGTCGTGGAATTCATTATGCAAAGTGAACCAGTAAAGGGTGGTTGGTGACTAGCGGTGGGTTTCGTACTTTCGTTCACAATGATTTGTCTTCATTGCTGGAGATGGTAAAAGCTCCAACTAGCCAGGTAACTGATAACGGCTAGATTTCTTTTTTGGTTAACAACAATGTTAATTGTCTCAAATTTTTTTTTTATTTTAATATTTGTATCTCATTTTATGTATTATTATTTTATTAGGCAGAATGTTTTTTTTATTTTTTAATATTTAATATATAAATAACAAGTAAAGTGTTATGAAATTATTACATAAAAATATGGTAAGTATAACATTATTGTTTTGTTAATTATATTTCTTAACTTAAAAATAATAGAAAAAAAAATCATTTTCCTAAAAATTTATGACAAAGGTTTTATGTTAATCAATTAATTTGATTATACTAGATACGGGTGCAAATACTATAAGTATGTCACATATTCCACGCTTGCCATGTTTGGTAATGTTGTCTATCCACTTTTATAAATTTCAGACAAACTCATTTTTATCCGATGTGAGAATTTTGTCTATTAATTATAATCTTCTTCATCCGAACACGTGACATTTTTAATATTGTTGAATCTTCAACTTATCCGTCTATTTTATAGGTGGAAATTAAGATATTTTGTATAACTTATGCGAGTGTTTGATTGGCTAAGAAGTTACAAATGATATATTGTGAATGCTTAATTAGATTTTAAAAGTATATTAATTAATATTTTTGTACTGTTGTGAGATTTTATAATTGTAGTAATACAATACTTACTCAACATTTATAGTAAGAGTTCAAGGCTTACTCTCTCCTCTTTCAATACTTCATAATTCATATATTAGTTTTGTGTATTATGCATATTGGATTATATATAAACAATTACATTTTCTAAACGTGTAATCTTATGGAATATACCAATGGCTAGAATTTATATATAATCAATTGTGCCGGCATCAATGGCTAGAATTTTTATTTTTTATTTTTTTTGCCAATAGCTAGAATTTCTTTAAATTATTTGACATATATAGCTAGATTTGTTTCAGCAAGCAACATTAATTTTAAGTCCCCAATCCCCACCAATTATAGGATTCTTATATTCTGCTAATTAATATATACAAGTGTTTGCTAGCTAGCTACATATCCAGAATTGAGATACCCATAGGAAAGTACTTGGGTCACCCTACCCCCAAATTTCGATTTCGACAATGTCGGTGCATAATCAAAACCGTTTATTTTTTAAATAATTTATTAAATATTATTTTTGTAAAAAATCAAATTAATCAAAAATCATTTTGTTATATAACAGTTGTCAATTAAGTAAAAAAAATCGATGATTTTCGATTAAAGAGTGATTTTTTGATCAAACTGTTGATTTTTTATATTTAATTGACAACAGTTATATAACTAAACAATTTCCGATTAAATTAATTTTTTGCATAAATAATCTATAATAGGTGATCTAAAAAGTGAAAAATTCTGATCATGCGCCGATGTTAATAAATTTGCAATTTTGGGGGTTGGAGTGACCCAAGTACTATCCATATGCATATATGATATATATATAATACTTTTGTATGTACGTGTCAAATATCAACCAAACATACGTATTGGATTTCAATCTTCGATCGAGTCATGCCCTACATGGTTATGTAAAAAATGCGGTGGTCATGCCCAATGGCGGAGCCAGGAAAACATACCTATGGGGACACCAATGCACCATCATTTCTTTATTGAGGCATTTCCAATTCAATATTGCACACCTAATTTCAACTTGTTTCAAAACCTTTTAATCAAAACATAAAATAGCTTTAATTTGAAAACCCCTTACCAACAAAAGAGTCACCACCTGATTGCTCTCCATTCTCTGATTTACAAAGATAACAACATAGACAAAATGCTTCATCTTTGACTATTCTATACTCTCCTTCTTTCCTTTTGACCAAAATCTTTAAGGGAAATACATGGTTTCTAGGCTGACAAGGACCTTTCTGGAGATATGCTCTCCTAACTTGGTCTCGCACATTTGGATGATAATTCCAAATTGGAGTACGAAGTCTTGGATTAGCAGGTAGATCTGCCACATGATCTCAACACAAGTTTGTGTTGGCTATTATCAATTTTCTTTGAAGGAGAAGTCTTTGATCATTCAGACTGGGTTTTTCTTTTAAAAAATCTTTCCATTTGTTTTAACATTCAACAAGTTTATTTAGTTTTTATATGAAATAAGCATTCAAACAAAGCAATCATCATTCATCAAGTACATAAATACCATTTTGCCTTTATATAACTAAGTCTAAATGCATACAAAACTTTGTTGGGGAGTTATGGAGGGGATCTAACACATAAAATCAGATAATCTTTGCAACTCTTTTGCAATCTTGAAAATTAACAAAAATATCCAAACATAAAAAAAATTAAAACAGAGCTTGAGTTGTCAGTTTTTTGAAATTACCATATGTAGTAGTTTTCCCTTCTCTTCTTCTCAATATCCAATCAACTTCAAGTTCAAATAAGTAAATCCTATATCAAATTCCTGCAATAAAATAGCTTAGCCTTAGTAGTTATTTTAAGTTTTTCATGTATAAAAACCCATATGGGTTGAAAAGTAGAGAATTTTATATAAAAAGAAAGACAATTTTGCAAGAACAAAAAATAGAGATTGACATTCAAAGTCTCAAAGGCTACAAATAAATCAAGGCTAAAAGAGGAAAACGAAGAGAGAAATCATTTACCTATTTTAGTAGACCATTGCTCATTTACCAATTTCGCAGAGCTTGCTGTAATGTTGTCTATAGAAAATAGAAGAAGACGCGGGAGGGGAGGAATTAGATGAAGAATCAGGACTGGCTGATATTTTAAGGGTATTTTAGTAAACAAATCATGAAATATTTTTAATTTTGTTTTTTTTTTGTTTTGTATCAATTGGCCATTTTTTCCTCCCAAAAGTTGAGTGGGGGCCTGTGTCCCCCCTGGTCCTCATGTGGCTCCGCCACTGGTCATGTCCCACGTAAAAAATAACTCATACATTAATTAAAAGGATGTTCTTAACATCTTATTTATTTTTCATAACTAACCTCATGAATCAATAAGTTGAAAGAGATAAATCAGACAAGTATATATATATATATTAGTAAAAAAATACTATATTTGAAATCACATTAAGAACATACATGTTGTAACAATTTTCGACCAAGGAAAATAGGTTATATCATCATTGACAATTTTCAAGTGAGAATGATCATGTCCTCACTTTTAGAAAAATGAGAATATCCTTTTTAAAGGATCACTTGACAATGCAGTTCAATAATGACTTATTCGTGAAAATACCCCATGAAACTAACTTTTATTCTCACTTTGCCCCTATAAAGTTAATTTTTCTCACTTTACCTCCTGAACTTTACAAATGACTCTCATTAAACAAGTTTCGTCAACTCCATCTATTAGTCTGTTAAAACATCTGACGTGGTTTCTACATAGATGGACATTTTGGTAATTTACTAGCCTAAAGATGTGAGTGGGACTGACAACACGCCAAATGAGCGCCAAGTCAAACTTCAGTGCTTTAGTGACGCCAAATAGGACCTACTGAAGTTTGACTTGGCATCCATTTGGCGTGTTGTCAGTCCCACTCACATCTTTAGGCTAGTAAATTACCAAAATGTCCGTCCACATAGGCGTCACATCAGATGTTTTAACAAACTAATCGATGAAGTTGACGGAACTTGTGTAATGTGAGTTATTTGTAAAGTTTGAGGAGCAAAGTGGAAAGCATTAACTTTAAGGAGACAAAGTGAGAATAAAAATTAGTTTCAGGGAAATTTTCGCAAATAAGCTTTTAATAATCAAAACCATCTATTTTTTAAGTTCATTTTCAAAGGGTCGTCCATTTAAAAAATCAATGAAATCAATAATTGTTTGGTCATCTAAATTATATTTACAAACACAAATCGCCATATAAAATTAAGAGTGTTAATGATTCTGATCATTAAAGTGGACCCGAGATAGAATATCTTCATTTTTTTTAAAATAAAAATATCTTTACTTGAAACTTTCTCATAATATACTCTGACAAAAAAGAGAGTTAGGGCCAGTTTGGTATTGCTGTGAGAAAAAACAGCTGTGAAGTAAAACAGCTGTGAAGTAAAGTCAGCTGTAAAGTAAAGCAGTTGAGTGTTTGGTAAACCATGTTTTCAAAAGTACTGTGAATGCAAAAAACAATATCAAAGTGTTTGGTAAATGTTAATGTAAAAGTGCTGTGACTGTGTATAATTACTAAAATGGACATGATGCTGAAAGTGTATTTTACTTATTTATTTGGTAAAACTAAAATATTTTTTTACTTATTTTTTAAATTTGTGGCTACAAATTTTTATTAGCATTAATTTTTTTAAGAATAACATTATTAAATAAGTATTCCTATTTTTTTTAAGTATATTATAATTTTAATCGTACAAATAAAATATCATAATTAATTATTACAATATAAAATATAACTAACAATGAAAATATTTTTTAATTTAAAATAAACAAATAAAAATTATATAAATCAATAAGGGTAGTATGGGTAAAATAAAATATTTATTGTTGTTGTGATTCACTGCAGTTTTCAACAGCACCTAGAAACCTGATTTCTGTTTTTACTGTGGGACGTTGAAAATTGTGGGGGAAATCAGTTTTTTATTTTTTTACCAAACACCAAAACTGCTGTAGGTGATTGAGAATTGTCATCCACAACAGCTTTTGGGTCCTTAACCGCAATCCCAAACGGGGCCTTAATCTATATAATAAAACAGAACAATACTAAAATTTATCTTCAGGTCCGAATAACTGAGATTGTTTCGACTTAAATTTAATGGTTAGTTATCTATTTTTCAAATTTACTTTCTTTTCCATAAGAATTGGTTTACTCTCTCTTTCTTCTTAATTAATTATTCCTTAATTCTTTCTCCATAATTAATTTTACATATTTAATTTCTTTTTTATCTTTTATTTAGGTTGAACGACTAGGTTTGTTTAATTTTTGTTATTTGAGAATAAAAATAGGATAAACCTATTAACGAATTATGTGAGGCACGTATGCATGATTAAATTGTCTCAAGTGGTGATCCACGACTTTCCGTAAAAACAAAACTGGTGGCCATCCACAACATTAATAGTGGTGACAGGAGAGTGGAGGAAGTAGTACGTACGTAGTGGCAAACGTGTGCACATAGCGTCAATGCCGCCAGCCAAGTCAGCAACTTATCCATCAATCGAAATGCAGATCGAGTGGTAAGTGGCTGTGGGCACCCGTGTTGCACACTTGCAGCAACACCCGTGTTCAACTTGGATTCACCACACTGCATGCCTCATGTCAAATCTTCCATCTCGTCAGCTTTGTTCCACGGGATACTCCAAAATTCACTAATAATGCTAGTAGCCTAATACTTAATTCCAATAACAAGGAAAAAACAAATGAATGCTATATCTAATCAATAAATGTGTTATTCCTCGTATTAAGTCATAAGCCAAACGTACTATTCCCAAAATTTTGGAATCTGAATTATCTGATACAAATTTGAACATCGAATACTGTCTTGATATGATTAATATGAATTGATATATACATGATGGATATGTCATTTGTAGAATTTCTTAGTTTTTGACAAATTTAATTCCTATTGCATTTGGGGTTTTGATTGAAATGAAAAAAATAAGAAGGGAAGAAAAAGAAAGAAAATGATATTATATTTTTTGTTTTATTTGTTATTTAAATTATTGTTTAAGTATATATATATGATTTTAATTAATGTAATTATTTTGTATTTATATTTTTACTATATCATATAGATATATCGTATCGTATATATGCAACTTAACTAGTCAGACCCCTATTTATTTATCTATATATTTATTTGTTAATTTTCTTTGGAGCTGGTTGTTAGCTACGCTAGGAGCTTGAATTTACTTGAAAGTCAACCTTATAACCGACCGCCACAAATATGTCAGCGGTCATATAAGGTATTCAATCAAACATGAATAATTGAATTTATTTATTTATTTATTTTCTTATGAATAAAGAAAATAGATGTATATATCCAGTGTTTGATTTCACTCAAATCGGGAGTAAGTACGTAGATCACATCAAGGGAGAAGACTTTGAACTTTCAAGTTTTCAACACAATTAATCATCGCCTACTGTGGGGGAACTTATTTTCCTTGACCCATTTAATTTTAATTTTAAAATCTGAAGCCCAATTGGTTAAACGAAATTTAGGCTGAGTCAATTGAAATAATTTAATTAAGTTCAGGTTATGTGAAGTCATTTTGTTGAAAAGCCCAAGATGAAACTGTGTTTATTCACGTGATTTAATGAAACAAAGAACATGGGTGTGGAATGTAAATAATATCATAAAAATATCGGAATAAAATATGTATGAAAGGAGTTACTTACGCGTTACTTTGTAAACTTTATCCATAAAAAATTATGTACTATAAATACATAACTAAAGTTATTGAGAAAGATACGCAATTTATAAATCTTGAACAGACGATAACTCAAACGTGAAGACTGACATAAGCATCGAAGTATTTTTTGTAGGTATCTCACCCGCCGTTCAAGACCAACTCAAGATCAGACAACAAACCCAAACCCACTCTGCACCAATCCTGAGTTCGATTCTCAAGGTCTATATCATTGTAGGCCAAATTATATTCTTTGAAGATTTTTGGTCCAACACCGACTAAGAAAGTAAAGGGCCAATTGTGATGATGCATTACGTTACAGTTTATCTGCATTATTGTTATGCTGTATATAGTTGCATGCTATGATCTTTACGAAGAGTCTACCTTTTTGTGTTTTTTTTTTTTTTTTGGCTTCGACCCCATTGTACCAAAAAAAGTGCCTTTTGAAAAGCTCATTATCTCAATTTTGATGATTTTGATCAGATTCGGAGTATCTTTGTGTTGACAAATTATATATTATTTTATTTAAGTAAGAAGATTCCAACTTGAAACATTGCCAACGTTGCAAAAAAAAAAAAAATAAATAAATAAATTAATAATTAGTTGGATAAAAGTTAATAATGTTAAAGTCAATAAATGTGTACACCAAAATTATAATAAATCGGTACACATTTTCTTTCACAAATTCATATTTCAGTTCCAATGATTTGTGAATCTTTCAACCAGACAATGCACTAGATACTATAAAAGTATAAATTGTGTTCAATTAACAATGACATGCAGGGTGAAACCTCATATATATACATTTTCTAATAAGGAATTTTGTATAATTAATTGTTAAATTATATGTATGCAGTTAACCATAGCGATTAATTAGCATTGTAAATTTAACCATAGCGATTACATTTTTTTTTGTTCATTTTAAGTTAGGTTTTAATTTTGTTATTTTGGGCCAAAAATTACAAAGTTAAAACCTAACGTCTAACATCTACAATATATGAATTTTACACCATATTAAGATAAAGCCCATGAAATGGGATAAAAAATGGCGGAGGGCTAAATTATTGACATTATTGCTGAGCGTTTGACACTTGATATCCGCAAAAAGAAAAAAAACGATCGAAAAAAAATAACTATTATATATATAATCTCTCCAATACCCTAATAAAAAAAGAAAAAAAAACTCTCAAATACAAGAAATTAATGCTTATTGCCCGGCCCAATTGTTTTTTCTCAACTTACGTGGCAACAATTCATTCGACATGATTTACCATTTTATTTCTTAGTTTTTTAGTTTTCTTTATAGAGTTTAATATATAAATGTCATGTAAGTTAGGAAAGAATGGTCATCAAATAGCATCTTCTCTCTAATACATGCTAAGTTTGAATACTTAAATCAGCAACCAACTTTTATCATTTTCTTCTTTATATTTTTTTATCTCATTTCTAACATAATTGGTTATTTTAGAGTGTACAATCGTTGTTAATTTAGATCTTATGTATCTAATATCTTATTAAATTGTGCTTGAAAATTACACATCACTAATTTTAACATAGCAATTGATCGATGAGGTCAACTACATAAGGGACTATATATATATGTGTGAGTGAAGCCATACAAATTGTAAATTCAGATCAATAATACGATTGACTTTTAACTAAATGTGTAGTCCAGATTCATTCAGACAATATAACTTTGCTATATATAAAGATGATGTCCTCACTACTAGAAAGTAGAAACACATCTTGTTTGATTTTGTTTCTTAGTTAGAGGTCGAGTCATGATGTCATGGTCTAGGGTTTGATGTTCAAGTGCCCATAATTGGGGCTCAAGTCCTAGGTTTTGAGATCTTGTTTTGCAATCTTGTACTTGGTCTAGGGACCATTGCTCGTGGCTCGAGTTTGATTCCTGGGGCTCATTCTAGATTTTGGACTCGATCAATGCCTAGGTTTAGGAGTTGTTTGACAAACTTCGTACTCAAGATTTTTTAATACAATCTTTTAGTATTTGGGTTGTTCGAGAAGCTTCGTGCTCAAAATCTTTTAATGAAAACCTAAAAAATAAATAATTCGGATCGTTGAAATCCTATATGGAGTATACCCCATTTAAAATTTGTGTCAAAAATAAGATGACACTGATCGTTATCCATTAAAGAAGTACTGCCACATCATTTAAAATTAAAATTTGAGATACAAATTTAAGAGTTATATCATTATTCTTTTCCATCAATGTAAATGCAGCTACGCTTTAAATATGCTGCTTGCCTATTTTGCTGGCTCAACTAAAAAGTGAATGGCTTTCAAGTCCGCACCACATACAAAAAAACCATTTAGAGAGCTCCACTCTCACTTTGGCTCCACGTGTTACAAAACAGAAAGTAATATTAAATTGCTAATGTAAGACTAGCTATATATATAGTTGGTAAATTTCATTAAAAGAAAAAAGTTGTAAATATTAGCTATATATGACTTTGTGCCTAATCTTTTAGTTAAGAAATTGCCTTTTCGAAGACCTGAAATTCACATAACATCCACATGGCGTATTGAAATCCTCTTTGGATAGTATTGTATAGAAGTTGACTTTTCAGATGAATGAAAGTTCTACGTATTAATAGTATCCCCGCCCCGCCCCAAATTCACCAGAAAACTTATGCATAATGTATGAGTGTATGACTTAATATAATTATTGAATAAGAAATAATGATAGAAATAGATCACCTGAACGAAAACAAAGTTAGCAAAACAAATCAATACATGGTATATTAAAACTGTGGTTCAAGAGTCAATACTGGTAAGTCTCACAATACGAATAGTATTGTAATTAAATGGTCAAAGCATATATAGCGGGGTAATTAAGGCATTAGTCAAATTACAAATTTAAATCAACAATTAATAAATTATAAAACTTTAAGACCCTAGAATATATGGACAATATCAAACAAATTACTGCATGAAATTAAGGAGAGAATTATTCATTGCGCACCATTAAAATAAAGGTACAATTGGACTCAAGTGCGAAGTGCTATTATTTTACCAGGAAAAACTAAAGTTATTTTCTTTTAGACTTTTTCCCAATAGGAAAGGTAGAATTTCTTTTGTGGGATTTTGATAGTCACATTTCTTCTCGAAAAAAGAATATATCCTAAGTTCAAATTGCTGGATCTATACGTATAATTTGAAGAAATCAACTTGTAGTACCCATTATTGTATTCCTGTGTTTGCAGAACTTTACTTCTGCTGGATGAAACAACAAAGCCTTCTGATATAGCATGCATATACAGTTCCTGGCTGATTTGGCTTTTCATTACACGATCATTGAATCCCAAAAATTTAAGTTACTAAAGATTTTGGTGAACAATATTTATCAAACTAACAATCTAGCACCTTCATTCTGCAGGAGGGATGGAAAAATATGATAATTAATAAATATAAGTACTTATTGAATTGTATGAATCTTCGAACAATTAATGTAAAAATGTTGTTCCCCAGCTTTTAACATCTGATTTTTCAAACCGTTTCTTGAGATGTCCTTAGACATTGGGTTTGGGCTAATCTACTGCATATGCATAGCCATTAGCCCACTCTCACTTCCATTGTTATTGGGTCGGCCATGCTCATGCTCTTATGGTTTCCTCACCCATATACATTGTCTCTCATAAGTTAAACATTATCAAAAGGCTGAAGTGGCCAAAAAAACATTATCAAAAGGCTTGCCAAGCTTTAGCCCAATCCACATCTTCCAATAAATTGGGCCAACTAGATCGGCCTGTTTTTCACACATTGAATTTAATTAATTTTGGTTCACCTTTTATAATCTACTCTTGTAATTTTCAGTTAGTAACATCATAGTACTGACTGAAAATTACAATCAACCTTTTTTTGTAAGGTATTTTTTTTTTCTGAATTTGTGTGTATTAATTTCTTGTAGTGGTGTATTAACAAGAATGCTGTAAAACTAACTTGTTAGTAAGTTAATACAAAACTAACTTGTTAGTAAGTTAATACAAAACTAACTACTATGTTGGGCCCACTGCACAATGTAATTTCAAAATCCGAACCTATATTTTTTAGGCTCTACTTCAAAGATCATCCCTGTACAAAATCTTTAAAATCGGAAGTCATTTAGTCATTTGATTATAATAACAACTATTTATATACTTTTATCGAAAATATTGATCGTCTATTTATTTGATCTCAATTAGATGACTATATGATTTTCGATTTAATTGATTTTTTACAATGATGATATTTGAAGTAGGGCCTAAATAATTGATGGTTCGGATTATGAGATTAGTGATGTAGTGGGCTAAAAAACATGGTTAGTTTCGTATTAACTTACTAACTGGTTAGCTTTAGAGCACTCCTCGGGTGTATTAATATATATTCTACAAGTAATATATAACACAAATCATGTAAGTGACTATTATTTTGACATAACCATCATATATATGTAACCTGAACGCAAATTCATCAAGACACTTAAAGTGAATCAGTTATTCTCTTCTCATAACATTCGCCTACTTTGTACATGATCGCTCACTTAGTCTTATCTCTCAATAGCCCATCCATTAACGCAATTTCTTTTTCAAAAAATAATGCTTTTCACTTCAGACATACAATTCTTTCAAATTAAAATTTTGTTTATCTCACTTTAAATTAGAATATTGGACATATACTTGATGTGAATTGCACATTACATATATGGGAGAAAGAAAATCCATAGTTGTAAGGACAATTCTGTAGGAAAGTAACGTAATTTCCATTTTCACACTTGGATTGGGTACTTATATATAATGTTTTTAATGACTTCCACCTAGCCAAAAAGGTCCACAAATTAATGTTTATAACGATTTCCACATGGGTCCAAAGACTGATTTTCACATAGCTTTATTCTATTTATGGCAAGTGGTTACAAATAAGTACTAAGCACTCAGCAGTCAACAAAAATACAAAAAAAGTAATTGGGTTAAAATTAATATTTAATTGCCTATAAATTGAAGAAATTGAAATATTCAACTAAAAATTAATGGGCAATGGTGAAGAAGCCCATTGTATATGCAATACTTTACTTTCTGATGTGAGATATATATTGATCTGAACATATATAAACAACAATAGCATAATCTTATGCTAATGTATTCACACTTTACCTTAAAAAATTATATTATATACCCAAAATTCTAACCCATAAGCTAGTGAAGGCTGAAAATGAAATATTTGGACCCGAGGCGAACCACAAAATTAAATTGGATCATCGACTCTTCATATAGATTATTTAGACTTAATTCTCGTGCGTAAACATAATTAGTACTGAAGGCTTGTCAACTTTGCACGCTTCAAGTCATAAATAATCAAATTTCTTGTAGAATTCGTCTACTAATAGCATCAGTACTCCTGCTAAAATGTGCAAAAACGCCAAAACTAATTATGATTTAACATAAAATTGGATGTAATGTAATGACATGTGCTACATTAGCACCATTTTGCAAAGTATAGGTGACAATTAAATGGCTAAAAACAAATTTATAGGTAGTATTTGCGCACATGGTGCAAAGTGAGTGGTAAATGTGCAAAATAGTCATTATCTATCAAATAAAGTAAGGGCAAAATGGTAAACCAATAATTTAACAAAATTTAAATTAAAAAATGAATTAAAGCACTAACCCACTACTCTCTCTCTAACCACGTTATAACAGAAGCCCAAAGACAAAAAATTAACTAAACAATATATGTATTACTACAAATAGATAAGTTAGAGAGATATTAAATAAATAGTTTAAGTTAAAACAATAAAATGTTATTATGAGTTAACATTAAACAAAAGAATTGTAATTTTATGGTGAGAAAGCCAATCGGAAGTGTACCGTATATTATTGGGAAAAATGGATTCAATTTGACACACTTTGCATTGTCCTTCTTTAACAAATAAATTTGTCTAAATTATATGGTAAAAATATTATTGACTGTATTTCACATGGGGTAGAAATAAACATGCATCAAGACAATTATGCCAGTTCTTCCACTCCCCAGAATGCGATCTAAGCATTTTCCTTGCCTTTTCTTTCAAATCCAGAGCACAATCAACTTGTAGCAAAGTACAAAGCTTGGACACAGCCCCAACCTCCACCATTTCCTGAAGCACCAAACTGGTTCCCGAATACTTGCATATCAAGGAAAGAATCATAATGGCTAGATCATCCGCCGCCGGCGTAACCCTCAAAATTCTATTCGACACGACGAAGACGCCGCCTTTGTGACTCAGAAACTGAGCCCTCCCATCTGCACAAGAACACAGGTGCAACAAGACACCTAAAACAAGCTCGGTAGTACGCTTTTCCGGTGCACCCAGTTCGAGCTCAACGAGCTCGTGCACAGCCCCCACTTCAACCCATTTTAGTCGGTTCCTTCCCCAGGGACACGTGTCCATCATGACATGCAACGCTGCGTTCGTCCCTTGTGATGTGAGCCCTTTTATTCTCAGAACCCCTACAATTCTCTTGAAGAAATCAGGGTTTAGGGTTTCGAGCAGGTTCGAATTGGCATTTTGGGCGATCCATTTCAGTACCAACACCGCATGGGTGTTGACTGCCGTGTGGTTTTGGGCTTCACAGCTGAAAACCCACGTCAGCGAATCGATGATTCGATTGTTTTCCATTAACAGATGATTTAGTTCTTGGGGAGGAATCCGAAGGAGGTTAAGCAGAGTAAGAGCTTCTTCGAGACCATCCACTCGATTATTTTGGTAACACGTAGTTGCAACGAACAACAAAATGGCCTTGGTGACACCGGCTTCCACCATGTACTTTCGATTCCCTTCGTTTTCAGTAGCGAGAAGCTCCAATGTTTTCACGATTTTCAATTGGAATTGTGGGTGCCAAAAGTCCTTGAGAAGCTTGAGGACTTGGGCCTTGTCGAGAGGCGGTTTTGGGGTTGGGATCCGATCAATGCCGTGAGAGGCGTTGTCAGTGCACCATGCCTGGATCAGGCGGCGGAGGGTGTGGTTCGGGGTTAATTCGGAGTCTTTCGGGAGAGGCTGTTTGGTGACAGGGCAGGTGCTGTTCTTCGTTTGGAATAGCCAGTGCTCGATGCTGTCTCGGTCGTATGTGATGCCTGTTATGGCTGTCACAGGGTCTTGCATGATCTGAAGGGATATTGGGCAGATAAAATATTCAGGGATTTCAATATCATCCATGAAAAAAGTGGTGGATATGAATATGATGACTAATAAATGACAAAAATTTGGTGGAGGGTCTGCTAAGGAAGCTCGAAATGTGGGAATGGAATTAATAATATTGAAGAAATTGGTTTTGAGTGTGGAAGGTGGAAGTTTTGGGGTTGTGGGTGGTAAGAGTATCCGGCTAATATATTGACCAGAGTGAGTGAGACTGTGAGAGAGAGATCTTGAATTTTTTGGAAGTCATACATGCAGTTTCATGGGACAAATATACATATATATAAATATTACCAAGTACGTGTATGTGTAATACTAATCCAATTTATTCCAAGGTAGCCTTCGGTGGTCAAAGATCTCAAAGCAGGAAAGTTGGACGTGGCCAATGCTCAAAGGCCAGAAGGGCCCAAATTAACTCAAAATTAAAAAAGAAGACGGAATAATAGTGTCTACTGTCTAGAGCAATTGGATTGGGACCCCTTTCAATACACATTCCTTTTTTATTCGAGTCAATAATATGAAAAACCAATCCAGCTAGATATTATATCCCACTTTTAAATTAACTTACAAATTAGGTTGTTAATTTTAATTACTTATGAACACCTAGAATTTCAACCGTTGAATATGCTTAATTTGTTGAGTTATTTAATATCTATATATACAGATATACAATGCTCTTTCTCTCAAAAAAATAAAATATATACAATGCTCGTATGATGCAAGTCCGACTAGAGAATATATTATTATATGGTTTATGCACGTATAATTAGCAATAATTAATATATATTTTTGAGTAATTTTTTTATCAAGGACCTTTTTAATTAGATTTCCCTTAAATCATTTGAGATTTGATTTTTGTTGTATTTAGAGGCAGGTAGGTCGACATAACTAACTGGATAATGTTATGGCGTACGTGTGGCGATTACATGCATGAACCCCAAAGAGGAAACTTCCTAAAGACTCAAAATCAATCATCCGAGTCAAAAAGGACATGCAATTCTGCTTTAAATGATCTAACAAACAATGAACTGAGGGAATACGCATATGCGCTTTTTTCTTGCAAAAATGTACTCTCGTAATAGACTGAAAATAACCCTCACCTCCCACATTTATTTGTCATTTTTTTGTTATAGCACTTTTTATTTGTCATCTTTAAATTTTTATGGTTTCGTTTATTGCAAAAGAAAAAGGAATTTCTTTATAAACTAAAGGAGTATTGTACCGGTATTGATGTTGGACTTTTCGTTTGCTTGAAGCTAAAATAAAAAGCCAAAAACGTTGCAAAAAAAAATGTCACTCCGGAATAACAAGCTATGAAAGCCACCAAATTAAGGCATTGAATAACAAGCTTTTTTATAAATAATAATAATAAATTTGGTGGAAAATAATAGAAAATTTTCAGGAAAGGGTTAATGATGAATTTCCTTTTTTCTTTTGGTCTTCTTTCGGTTGGCTTAAACAGAATTATTAAAAAAATTACAAAAAAAAGAGAGAGAAAATCGAAACAATAGAATATACATGAACATTCATTAATTAATATTCAACAATTTAGAATTAGTGCATATGCCCAAAAACTGTTAAGAAAGCGTCTTGATACTAGTCAGTCAAAGCATGAGAAACCAACTGATTTTTCTTATTTGGTAAATTGCTTCAATGCATGTAGATGTAGTTACACGATTGGATTTGGTCGCCTTCCGTTTACCTACGTCACTAAGTCAAGTCAATCCATATTCCAATATAATATATAGTGGCTGCTCAATTGCAATCGACATAAATATATAATTAATTATTTTCCAATAAAATTCAGAACCGCTAAATACACACACAAAATATATAATTTCAAGTGGGATGTCCGAAATTTTTTAAAATTTACGGATTAAGCGCTAATCAATCAGCCATCGATCAGTACTAATGGCCGTAAGCTTCTTGCTTAGATTGGCAGTCAATTTTGATTTCTTTTTTTTTTTTTTTCCCTCTTCTCTAACATAGTTACTTACGTTAAGGTGTAAATCGAAATTTAAAACCTAAACACTACCTAAACACTATATGACTATAAGCCATGAACGTGTGTTGATCGATCTGAAAAAACAAAACTTTTAATGAAAGAATTGATCTGCGCTTGCATCCGTAGCATGCGTATAGAAAAAATTTGTACATATTTTATCAAGCAACATGTTTTGTATTATCATACTGTTAATAGAAACTTTACATGTAGACATATAATTTTGCAATTTATTTTGTCTATAATTTTAATTAGCAATCTGATAACATAATTATTCAAACTTAGTTGAAAAAAAAATTATACCATATCGCCTGAGGATATCAATATTATATTTTTCTAGCATTCAAATATATATATATATAAACTCTTTCTATTGAGATATACAGGTTCTTTCATATTTTAGTTTTTTTTGGTTGACTTGCCTTCAGCATTCTTGGCCAACAATTTCGGCTGGCCGTGGAATCCGTTTTATTAATAAAGGTGATTCTAAGTCATTGATTTTTGTTTGATTTTGTGTCTTGCTATGCTTCTTCTAATCTCAAACGCTCTATTGATGTATACAAATATGTAAACCGTACGATAGTCCTCACTATTAACTTAAAAACTATAAGAAAACATGTTAATCGCTTTATATATTATAAAACGTACAATTTTTCAAACAAAAATATCATGATCGAGACCAGACTGAATCCAATTAGGCCCCTCCATCCAAATTAAAGAAAGAATGTTCACAATCAAACTATAACGGGGTAACTTATGAGTTATGAGCCACCTTATTAATTACAAGACAAGCAAATTGCTACATAAAAAAACAAACAAACTAAAGCCATTGGTCTAAAGGAACTTCATTAAGCCAGCCATTGGCTAGCTCAGGTTGTAAGAGAAGAGTGGAGTGAATTTTAGAGTCAAGTCATGGGTTCAATTAAAGTCCACTATTATTCAGATGAGATGTGATTTGCATGTGATGGTACACTAGCTCAGATGAGAAAAGTGCTTCTGGAAACATGCGACTTTTCAAAGGATCAACATTCAATATTGAACTGAAGATAGAAGAATACTACTTACCAATAATTAACAGTACGTGATGACAATTATTAGAAAAAGCAAATTTCTTTTTGGGCCTATAATTAAGTGTCACCCTGCATGGATTGGAGAATAATAACTACAAGTGCAGGAAGTTTGGATTTTGTCATTCATAAATCTCATATTGTAATTTGCACTGCAAGCAATTTCTTTTACAGGGATTTAATTATAGGCCGGGGTGAGAGAGTGGAAATATTAGTTTTGACCCAATAAATTATGGCCGTACGTAATCAATGATTGTTAATTAAAGAAATTCCTAACTATAGTTTGGACAACGAATTAAATTGAAATTGAAAAATTAATTAATTTTTTTTTTTATAATTCTAGTTTTCATTTAAATTTATTAGACATTGTATTTTACCAATATAACTTTGAAAAGTTCTTCTAGAATCGAGAAGGTGGACTTTGGAAGTCATCATATATATCACTACTAAATGATTTAAAATAAGAGAGCAAAATCGTATGAACAAAAATAGGGATCGATATACTATTTGTACTCTCTAAAAAATTTCTTCCAATTTTTAAAAGAGTGGAAATAACAACATCATATAAATATATATTAAAAATAATTCTCTAACGATGATGTTTTTATTTTAAAAAAAGTAATGGGACTTATCATGTAATATAGTCTCATAATTAAATTGTTCAGATCTCTTTTTAAAGATTATCTTTATAAATTATTAGTCAAATATGAAATCTTTTAGTCATATAATTGTCGTCAAATAAATAAACAAATACAATTTATATAAATACATAAATTAAAATGATAATAATAAAATGATTACCGAATAATTTGAGATGCCCAATTCAAGAGCAAACATACACAATGTAGAAGTCAATTCACTCAAGCGGATCGAGAGATCTCCTTGTTATTTTTGTCAATCCACCTGCTTAGGGCTTAGAGTTTAATTTTTCGATTTTAAGTTTACCGAAAACTTGAGATAAATTATTTTTGCAATTACTAAACATGTCAAATTTTCCATTGAGTTGCTCAATAGTCAAATATTTGCGTTGAATTATTTATTTTTTTCGGTCGAAAAATATTTGCGTCGAATTCAGATTGGTCGGTTTTTTATTTTTTGGGTCATAAATTGGTCGGTTTCATCCGACCCAATATGTGGGTAATGTCACTCTTTTTTATCTTAGAGGGACATTTGGGCTTGAGCAAATTCGGTCCAACATGTTGGACCGAATTTTTGTAATAGAGTTTTGGTCCTCAAACCCACATTACCCACTTGACCATTCCAGAGAGAGAGAGAGAGAGAGAGAGAGAGAGCCAAGGCCAAGACAAACAGAGCGAGCTTGAGCATTACCCTGTTGCTTGCTGATGCGAAATCAAAACCTCCAGGGACTACTTGGTGAGAAGAGAGGTTATGAATCCTCAATTTCATTTTTCTCTGTTGCAATATTGGCTATATATTTGTACTTTATCACTCACTATTTATCTATTTTTTTTCTATTTATTTTGGTTATCAGCAATTTACTTTTCTTTTTCCCTTGGGCTGCACTCTGAACTTGGATTTTTTTTTGGTTTTCACTCTTTATGCATTAATCTCTTCTTGCCCACAAAAAACTGTATCGGGATTTCTCTCTTATGTGTACAAAAATCTTCTTTTTCTTGGACCAAGATATAATCACTTTAATTATTTTCCTCAAAAGTTCTCTTTAATGAAGTGAATTTTGGGAACAATAGGTGAAAGAGGCGCTAAGAAGATGATTAAAAATGTGGGTTTTACAAATGAGGTTCAGAATGTGCCTGGTCTTCATTTTCTGTTACTTTTTTTCCCCCTTGTATATCTTTAGTTTAGACTATATGCTTGTATATGTTTGATTTTGAAACAAAGTTGGTTGTATGGACAAGCAATGAAACTATGCTTCAATGATTATCCCTCAAAAAATGATTGTTCTAAGGTGAAACTTTAATTGTTTTCTTCTTATTAGTTAAGATGTGTTTGGAGATTTTGATTTTTAGACTATAATTGGCTTAGGAGATTGCAGATCTTACTTTGGATATGGGAGTATATGCTTCTATATGGTAAGAGCGCCCAAGTTCTTCCTAACAATTTTGTTAGAGAAAAAAGATAAAAGTACTTACACCAGCTAGTTTAGATTTAAGCTGGTTATTAGTGCTTTTCTATTGTTTGTACCGATATATAGTTAAAATGTAACCAGAACTCACATGTGGTGACTGTTTTGTTGCACATATCAATAATGCAAAGGATTGACCATTGTAGAAAAAGTTTCTTAGAATACCAGAAATCTGCTGGTCACTCCATGTTTCTCGTGAGGTGTGATTTCATTTATTTTGTGACCCAATTTGCAACAGTTACGTCAATGTATGTAGATTATTATTACTATTTCCAAGCCAAAAAGGAAACAATAGAACTAATTGGTACAATATCCAGTATGTATGACAATCTATTGATGCTAACACTTTTGCTAATCATGTTTATCGGCAGATGCTATGATGTGTACAAGAAATGTTCATTAGTGTGTAATGCTTCAATGGAGTCTCTTGTAAGTTTTCCCAAGCTTTTCATTTTATGTTCTAAATCTTCTTTTCTTTGCCAATCTTAATTATTATGTCAGTTTCTGTTTCCATAGTTGAGACATAGAGCAGTAAGATTTCCTTTCTCTGCTGTTCTTCCTTTTGAGTTTGATACCTGCAATGACAATGTAACTGGACCACATAACTGTGATTTAATTCCATCAGTGTTTGTCCAGTAACACATTTGATTCTTTTGAGCATCAATAGTTTGTTAATTAATGACATGGTATATAGAGAAAATCGAGAAATGTCATGTCATATGTTCAAAACGTTTTTGCTTTATTGTTTTCCTTTTTCAGTATCCTATTATTCTTCTATTCCTTAATGTTTCTTTTCTTTCAGGGTTCTGAAACAAGGACTCCTAGCAGGATTGGGGACCGATCAACCAGTGATGTTGTTGTGAGGATACGAACACAGGATGGCCGGGATGATAGGTTATATTGTCACTCCCACATACTCATGGAACAGAGCAAGTATTTTTCTGACCGCCTCTCTGAAAATTGGCCGACATGTCAGATTCTTGACTCGCGCAACTGTGTTGAGGTTTACTGCCAAGAAACAGACTTTGACTACCATGTCAGTGTTCTCCGCCTGCTCTACGTCTTAATAGATGGCTCAATTGATGACATCTGGCATGGTGTAAAAAATTCCCTTGGCATTCTCCAGGTGGCTGTCAAGCTTGGATGCCCACAAATCATTACTGCTTGCGTAAACTACTTGGAAGCAGTCCCCTGGGAAGAATCTGAGGAGGAGGAGATTCTAAAAATCATACCACCCATGGGATCGCTAGCAGAGCCAGTTCTTGCCCGTCTCCAACCAGTCAATCAATCAGCCATCATAGGAATATTTTTCTCAACCATCCGATTTGCCACATCATCCCCTCCTCCAATCCTGAATGATCTCAAGACTTCAGCCCAGGAGCAGCTTGAGTACATGCTAACTGAAGATGATGATGTGCCTCTCTTAACAGTTGATGATGAGATAAAATCGGAGGTGAAAGATTGTGTGAAGAGACTATTTGAAAGATTTAATAATCTATTAGAAGCTTTGTTATGTGAAATGGAATTATCTCCTAATGGAGGGAAGATGCAATCATTTCAATCGCTTTTATCAGATTTGTCATGGGCATGTCAGATATTAACTAAGTTGGAAATTATGAGGGAATTTGTCTGCAATTGGATGGATGCATCAGATAAAATAGTTAAGGTCGTAAAGCAAGCGAGTCCAACGGCTGAATTAATTGAGACAAAGCTCAAGGTTATTGAGGTGGCGGCAAAGATTCTAGAGGCAATAGGTTATGGCACCGTCATTTTGCCAACTGAAAAACGGCTTCATATGGTGAAGGTGTGGCTTCCTTTTGTGAGGGTTACAAAACCTCTGATTGATTTTGTCACAACCACTGGTGATGATGCTCCCACGCTAAAAATGGATAGTGAGCTGTGGCAGTCCTTGGAATCCACATTTGTTTCCATAATTCTTGCACTGCCATCAGCAGAGCAGGCAGAGATATTGACTGAATGGTTGGGAAATGAGCATATTCAATATCCTGACCTGACTGAAGCATTTGAGTTGTGGTGTTACAGATCCAAGGTTGCCAAAAGAAGACTATCAGTTATCGCGGTGAACCATGACAAGATCAATACACGTTGAGTCATTAACCTTTTTAAACGTTATTAGTAGGCTACCAAATTTTTGAACACCCTTTCCTTAAACCAATGCATTTGCAAAAATCTGAGGAGAAAAGTAGACACCATGTTTAAGTTAGTAGAGCCTATTTTGAATTTGTTCCATGTAAATTTTGATTCTAGGATGTCATATGCCATGTTATTTATGATCCTGTAACTCCTGTTTTAATTGTAAAAAATAGTAATTGTTGGAGTTCTTAATGTCACAGGTAACTGAAATCAAGGTGAGCGATCATGTATCCCCTGGGTTCGGTTTAGATTTGTAAGTATGAATACCTTATTTGAGTATAGATATGAGTGAGAATTAAAGAAACAATGTATTGCTTCCAAATAGACTTGCAACACATAGATTTGCTATTCTTGTTTTTTGTCTTATGCTTGTAGACTCTCTCTTTCTCAAACTAGAAGACACTTTTTCCCACATTCCATAAGCAGAGGACCTCAAAGAGGTCTCCGGCCACGTCAATTCCTGTTAATGTAATATACAATTTCATAAAATTAAAATATTGCTAACTGTATTTTATACTTTTCCTTATTTGAATGGGATATGCACTGTCAT
Source organism: Dryas drummondii (assembly GCA_003254865.1). Taxonomy (NCBI): domain Eukaryota; kingdom Viridiplantae; phylum Streptophyta; class Magnoliopsida; order Rosales; family Rosaceae; genus Dryas; species Dryas drummondii. The sequence goes on along the minus strand of QANW01007568.1, from coordinate 1,503,061 downwards.
ACTGCAGGACTTATTCCTTAATAGACTTGCTTTCCAAGTCTCAAGTCTATGGTTTTTAAATGATGTTACGTATACAGATTGGTTGTTATAGAGAAAAAATATAAATAAAACTTTTGTGTGTTGGCATCTTCTATACATATTTTAATATTTCATATAGATAACATCAATTCACTTTTTATGTTACCAAACATTTTTATTTAGAAATTATTCTTTTTGCTTTTGGAGAGATTTTTCGGTGAAATCGATACACCACCACGTGGTGTAATCAGTATATGTGTCATAATATGGGTAAATATTATTAATATTATATTTTACTAATATAAACATATTATCTAATAATACCCTTACACGTTAAATTTGTTACACCACGTAACGGTGTATCGTTTATATTAAAAAAATTATCCTACTTTTGATATGACTGTTATGAAGAAAATCACCAATTAAGTTTTTGTAATCAATATGGCAAAAAAAAAAAGTGTTTGTAATCAATAGTTTCTAACATTTCCTTTCAATTAATAGTATACCTGATTCTTTCATTTTTCTTAATCACATAGTTAATCATAAATAAAATTTACTTCTTTTTTCTTTTATAGAAGTGGCATTATGGGTATCATAAATAACATAAATACTCACCTAAGTGACTTAATTTCAGATACAAGTGAAGGATAATACATCTAAGGGCTGAATTCATTTAAATATTTAGTAGTTAAAACCATTGTATATATTAATCCAAGATTGTTTTAAAAAATTTCCGGCTTCATAGGGATTTTCTCGAAAATTTGGAGAAATTTTTTGTTTAATTTGTTTTGTTCTAGGTTTCTCATATGTCTGTGTTATTGGATTTCGACTCTTGGGCTATATGGCCTTTGATTAGGGTTTTACTCTCAGTATGTTGGCGTGGAGAACTTTCAAGCGATGGATCAATGTATATATGTATATATATATATATTTTTTTTATCTCTCTTATCAGATACATCTCTCTGGTTACTGGTTACGTAACGAGAAAGAAAGACACATTGGTCACCCTTGTTTTTAGTTGGTATGCCTAGCTTGTTAGTCTCTTTTATTTTTCTTTAATGTGGCCTAATAATGTATTATTTTTCTCGAATCTTTTTAGAATTATCTCAATTGGATTATATTTCGGAGTGGTCCTCCAATTCTTAAAGATGGATTCTTCAATTAATGGCGTTGCCTCATCATAAACGTCATTATTGTCAAACTAGTTTTTATTGTTCTTCTAAATACATATATATATATTATAATTTTCATGATGTAGGTTCTATTCTCATCATGTGCAATTTCTTTAGAAAAAATCATAGAAAAGGTAAATTCATTCTTTTGGGTTTTCAGAAAAAGAAACAAAATCTTTTAATTGATTTATTGCGAATCAATATGCATACGTTTTCTTGGTTTCTCTAATTCTTGGAAGCTGAGGAATTGAATTGAATTAGTATGCACATATTCCTTTTCATTGTATAATTTTGCTGATTAAGTTGACATATATGCACGTAATATATATTATACCAAATAGTCATGCCCACATGCAAGTTTTTATTATTCTAGTTGAGTTGATACCTATCACCATAAATCTATTATTGACAAATAAATGAAGTACACATTGACATATTCCCAATTACTTAATATCAATATATATTGGTATACCCATGCCAATTAAACTAAAGTTTACACCAATCCATCTATCCATCTTCAAAACTTACAAAATAATATACAATCTCAACCATATGCCTCAAATCCTAAGCTGTAGTCTAAGATCTGAAATGGTTCTATGCAGAAGTATATACCTGTACTAAGTAAATTCTTCTTTCTTTACACTACCATATGCATTAATCCCTTGTGGATTATCCCTACTATTTAGAGGGCATAGAAAGAAATATTGGGAAGAAGAAGACCCCTGAAGCACAATTCATGACAATTAATGTACGTCTATGATCCATGTCACCCTTTCTTCAAGGTCGATCTTCTTCATTATTTGCATCAATATCAGGCCACAAAGTCTGGCAACAATTGTGCTACGAACCTCTTTCGGTTCTGAATGTCAATGCTCTCAAATGCAGCTGCAGAAGAGTGGGAAGCTGAAGTGTTTATTGCACCAAATTGGTCATTTGCTTCTCCAATGTCTAGTCTTCTCCCCAGTTGAATGTTTTGGTTGGGGAGAAAATTTTGATGATGATGGGCTGCAGATAAGGAGAGGTTTTCACAGTGAGGAAGGCCAAGAGTGAGAGAGACCCCATTGCCTGAGAACCTTGGTGTGAATTGGTCTGCATCAAACCTGCCAATTTCAGCAATTGGGTATTGCCCAAAGTTTCCAATGAAGTTGGTCTGGCTTCCCATGAATGAGTACCCATCTCTGCCCTGCCTCTCATCCCCAAATTTCATAGAAAGTTGCTCATGATTGTTTACCTCTTGAGTCTTGACATCCATATTCATACATGGGACAGTAGTACTATTATTGGGGGACTGCATAATGTCAGTGTTCCTATGCTTCTTGGGACTACCCTGTGTGATACCATCCAATTCCGATGACCCAATGAGGCTGAATCCGGACTGGTTCCGGACAATTTTTGTCGGAGATGTTGATGCTGTGGACATTGACATTGCTGGTGGAGCATTTGAATTGAAATTACTTGTGGTTTGATTATTCTCAGTAGCAGGACTCCTCTCTTGTTGAGGAGCTGTGGACTTTGATGCAGAATCCTCATTGCTCTTGCTCATTTTGTCAGATGATCCATTCTGTTCTTGCTCCTTGATTTCCTCATTGTACATTTCCTCCACCATTGGCTTCCACAGCCGAACTCGAGCATTTATAAACCAATTCGAAACCTGCATAATCAACACTCAAACTTATCAACACAATAATGTCCACAAGGGAGTACACCAACGAATGCAGAATGCGTTATGTTAGAGACACCAAAATCAGTACTCCCAAATTTCCCAATCTTAATTGATAGGTTGCGTTATTTTCCACATCATTTGTTGACCAAAATTCTAAAAAAGATATGGGAAAAGTGTGAAGACTTGATACCTGACTCCTAGTAAGCCCAGTTTGTTTTGCAAGCATGTGCTTGTCTGAATCCTTCGGATAACTGAAACCAAAAATTCAATCAAATTCTTAGCATAAAGTGAGAAATTTCTTCAACATTGAAACATGAACCCAACAATACAAATGGGATTCTGAAAATTATGGCAATGCTTACGGGTGGAGGAAGTGCTCGAAAAGCCAAGCGCGAAGAACAGAAACAGATCTTTCGGGCAATCCTCTCTGGGGTCTCCAAGCATTGTGCTGGATCATTCCCAACTGTTGGAGAGCTCGTTGCTGCCGAAGCTGATGGTCCACATATTTGAGCCTTGAGCCTTCAATCTTGCCTCCGGCGCAGTCTTCGTCTCCTAAGCTCTTGTTTGCAGCTCGAATTTGGTTCGTGATTGCATCTTTCAAGCACCTGAATTGCTTGGAGATTGTTTGGAGTGCAAGAGCAGTGTATGTTCTAGCCGAACCAATTCCAGCTGCTTGCTCGAAAGATGAAATCACCATTTGCATCTGCCGGTGGTACTGTCTATACCTTTGATCCACCTAACAAATAGATAAACAAAAATGAATTGAATTATCTCAGAGCCCTCTGTTCCTAGCATGTGAGGCATTGAAGCACATTTCTGTCAATTAATTTGATTTCTCAACATCGATCTTTGTTCGTAGAAAAACTCAAAATCGAAGTCTTTGTCAAATAGCATGTCATGTTATGTTGTGAGATTATCAATTTTACTCATTGAAAGTGATATCTGGTGAGAAAGTTCACCCAAGAAATCACACTCCAATTCAAATGAGAAACGAAACCATGTTTCACATCCTATATTCATGAAACTTGAGCAAATTAACAAACAATTACCCAACAACACATGATATACAATTATATATACATACCTCTTCAAGCATGGTGATGAGCTTTCCCTTCTTCATCTGAATTTCCTGCCTCTCTGCTGTGCTTAGCTCTGCAGCACGCTTATTCCCACTGGCTTCAGTGGCGCCTAAGGAACCGTCTCCGGTGGCTGCCGCCGCCATGGACGACTCAGCCATCCCTTTGCTCTGCTGCCCATTACCCTTCTTGGGAAGCTCAGTCCTGATCCCATTCCCCACGTTCACAACCTCGTCCAGAAGCTCCTGCGCAGCCTTCAAGTACTTGGAGCTCAGCAGCACGCTCTGCATACCCGAAACCCCATTGGTTACACCAGAAGCCGACGAAGTGGACCCGCTCGAAACCCGTATGTCTTCTCCTGACGACGGGACTTCCCGCTCGGCCCCACGGAAGGACCCAAACCCCGGCTGCTGAGAGGACAGGCTCAGGGATAGGCCCTGCTGGGCGCGTGGGGTGTCACGCGCCGCCGTAGAGTCGATCGAGTTCCAAAGCGTGTACGGAGTCTGAATGCGTGGCATGAAGGCATGCAGGGAGGAGATGTCGTGGTGTGGGTGATGCATGGACTGCGAATTGTTGGGGTCTTGGCCGGACACAGCTGTCGGCAGGGGGATGCCGACGAATTGTTGGGTGTGGGACGGCGGCGCGTGGGAGAGGTTGGTGGGATGATGGGTGAACGAATTGGAGGCGGAGTTGAGGAAGACGAGGTTGGTAGCGGCGGAGGGTTGTTGTTGCGGCGGTGGAGTGTCGGAGTATTGGACGTAGCCGCCGGGGTTCATGAGTACGAGAGTCTGTAAGCCGTCAGGTGATTGGATTTCGGAGTTGCCATGAAAATACGTCGCCATCGATGGATCGATTGTGAGAAATTGAAATTATATTTGCTGATGAGTCTGAGTCTGAGTCTGAGGGTTACTTCACTGAAAACAGACTACGTTAGTATAAAGCCTTTCAGCCTTCACATCATACACACCAACACTCCATAGAAACAAGCACAGTACACACCGACATCAACACGCCACTCTCTCTCTCTCTTTCTACCATGCAAATATGTAACTATGTGTCTGAACTATGTGATCAATGTCCAATAATTGAGGAAGTGATTGGATAGGTAGGAAATTCAGAGTGACTGATTGTATATGGTCTTAATTTCTTACAAAAAGTTTGGGAAGACGAATATTCAACAATAACTAATATCAAAAGCTAGCAACGAAAAAAACCCATGAGCCAAAGCTGACGAAAATTGATTGACACAGACAAATCCAAAGTTTAGAAGAAGATTGACTTTCTGGGTTTTTTCCTCATTTCTTATATCAAGCAGCTTAGATTTTACTGCTTAGAGAAGTAAAAAAGCTAGAAAGGGAGAGAGAGTAGGATATGGGACTATGTTGGCTTTATATAGAGATAAGGAGATATGGAAAGAGAGAGAGAGAGAGAGAGAGAGAGAGAGAGAGAGAGAGAGAGAGAGATAGAAAGAGAGAGAGAGAGAGAGAGAGAGAGAGAGAGAGAGAGAGAGAGAGAGATGTACAGTGATTGAGAAAGAGAGAGAGAGTGATGAAAGGAATTGATTATAGTATTAGTTAATAATATTGGTACCTGCTGCTGCTGCTGCTGCTGCTGGTGTGATGGAAATCTGATGAGTATGCACGTGCTTCATGATCATCTCTGCACTGCAAAGGAAAGAAGAATTTCACTAACAATGACACAAAACCCATCAAAATTTGGGAGAGAGAAAGACAGAGAATAAGAGAGAGAGAGAGAGAGAGAAATGAGCAACCAATTAACAGTTATAGCTAAAATACATGGGGAGCTAGCTAGAGAGAAGGGCCATACATACATGAAAAGAGAATTAAGCACCAAACACACCCACCTGTCAATATATTCATATGATCTGTATATCTATCTATAGCTATGGGATGATATTATGATTTTATTCACTCACTCCTCAACTCCCTTCCCTTCACATGTAATATAGGAAAGCCCCTCTCTGTCAGACTCCAAGTCTCTGCAACCCACCCCCACTCAAAAGGAAAAAGAAAAGGAGAGTACTACAGAGTTAAAAAGGCTGAGAAAAAGATACCCATCTTTATTCACCTCATTATCCACACATTTATTATTACCACCATATATATATATTTCTTTTTCAATTTTCTCCATCAACAAATATTAAAATTTACTTCTGAGATACATATAATTGTTCTTAATTAGTTTTCAATTTTCTACCTTATCTCTTTTATGGCTTTTTGGGGTGAAGTACCTGCGAATAGATCAAAAACAGGAGAGAACTTGTGATTTGATTTGACCCTAGCTCCCTTTTCAAATCATTTGATGCAGCCAAGCAAGGCAACCCCTTTGATGAGAAACAAAGAACTTTTTCAGTGAGAGAGAGAGAGAGAGAGAGAGAGATGGAAATGGGTCTGTGTTAACAAAAATTATATGTGTATAATAAATTTATTTCAAAGTTTGTCAGAAGCATACAAACAGCTGAAAAACGAGGAAACGTCTCCTTCCCACCAAGGCTTAATAAAAAAAGGTGAGAGAAGGAAGACGATGAAGAAGAGGGGTGTGTGGACTGTGGATCGAGGGTCCTATTCTTCAATTCAATATTAAATATCTGCTTGTCTTTTTCATATTATAATTAACTATTTTATCATATTTTTTCTTTTTGATATTTTTTGTGGTTGGATTCCAGAGTTTGAAGATAAAGCAATTAAATTGGTAAGGAACACAGGACCAACCACCATAACACCAACTTTAATGCTTATGAAGTTAATATGTGTTTGTCTTTATTATTTGCCCCACATATAAAGTATATGTATGGGAGCATATATATACATATTATCCTATACATGCATGAGTAGTGGAAGCTTGAAAAGTTGGCTATTAATCCATAATTCTTTCCTATAAAAATTACTTAATGTTAAAAAAATTCTATATATGCATACTTCATAATTGAAAAAAAAAAAAAATTATCTTGAGCGTTCGAATGCTCCAATCACTAACATGCATTATGTGTTATAGATTGACAATTACAATCATATTTTTGGACTTTTAAGGTTTTTTTACTTGTATGCATGTGTTAATTTCGTGTATATATTAGTCCACTAACATTCTACAAGTAACCTATAACAAAAAATTCATTTACATGACCTATATATCTTTTTGACGTAATTTTCAAACATAATTAATTAATAATTATAATGATGTGCATTCGAACACTTACAATAAGCGCTCAAACATTAGATGAAATTCATCCCAACACTTAAAAATTAAGTGGATCAAGTTGTTCTTTTTTTTTTTTTTTTTTGGAGAGATGTGTGGCTCATAAACTCACTCAATTTTCATTCTTTATTGCTGATACTTTGGTTTAGATGGAGAACGCTTCATCTTGGTTGTATCCTAGTCTCTACTAGTGCCACAATTCTATATTTCAGTCATTTCGTATCAAAAGAAAATATTTTATCCAACCCACCACTAACTCACTCAAGGATGTGCATATATATGCAGTAATGATAACTCGCTCACCGTAGAGCAAGAAATTTCATACTCAACTAAACACTCAGCGACTAATTTCAATGATCAGAACCATTCATATTTTAGGGCATCATTCAAATATCACTCTTATAAAAAAATTATTCAAATTATAAACTGTTTAGCCAATATATTACTGTCAACATCATTTACCCCTTTATCTTTCGGACTATATTTGTCTGCACTATTTGGATGACCAAACAATTACGGATTTGGCTGATTTTTTACAAAGACAACCTTTAAGAAGGGACCTAAAAAATGGATAGTCTCGATCATTAAACTTTCCGCTCTGTGGTTGCTAGATAGTTAGGTGAGCGTAGAATTTCCCGCTCTATGGTAAGTGAATGATCATTTCTATATATATACTATACAGAAGTGCCTCTAAAACTAACCAGTTAGTAAGATAATACGACCCTAACCACCTTTTTTGGGCCCACTATACAACGTGATTTTATAATCCGAACCATTCAATTTTTAGATCTTCATTCAATAATCAACCCTATAAAAAATCAACTAAATTGAAAATCATTTAATCAAACTATTAGTAAGCTAATTGTACTAAAAAAATGGACGAACACACTTTTTTGATAAAACATTGAAATGATTGTGATGACAATCAAATAGCTAAATAATTTTCAATTTGGTTAATTTTTGTAGAGTTGATCTTTGAATGAGGATCTAAAAATTGAACAATTCGGATTATAAGATCACATTGTGTAGTAGACTTAAATGGTTGGTTAGCGCCGTATTATCTTACTAACTGGTTAGCTCTAGAACATTTTTGATACTATACATATATATATAAGTGCTTTAGAACTAACCAGTTAATAAGATAATATAACGCTAACTATTATTTTGAACCCACTACGCAATGTAATTTTATAATCTGAACCGTTTATTTTTTAGACTCTCATTCAAAGATCATCTTTAGAAAAAAGTAACAAAATCGGAAATCGTTTAGTCAACTATTAGTAAGCTAATTGTGCTCATGTAAATAGACGAACACAAGTTTTTTAATAAAACATGAAATGATTGTAATAATAATTGAATGACTAAATGATTTCTGATTTGGTTGATTTTTTGCAAGGTTAATCTTTGAATGGAAACCTAAAATATAAACGGTTTGGATTATGAGATTATATTATGTAGTGGGCCCAAAATGGTGTTTAGTATTGTATTATTATACTAACTAGTTAGTTATAGAGTATTTTTGTATACATATATAAGATTGAACATTCTAAAAGAATTGTACGGGGAATTAACCCGTTTTATAAAATAAAATAAAAAGTATTATTTTTATCTAAATAAGAGGTATAAGTATTTTGTTTTACCACTTTTTTTTTTCTCTTTTTAAAAAATAAAATAGAATAAAAATCCCTGCTTTCTTTGCTGAACTGACTCTTAAGGGAGCTTCAAAGGCTCCTTAATTGCTCATTAAAAATTCGTTACAATATGAACTAGAATGATCGTATGGTGGTTTAGCACCAAAAAAAAAAAAAAATGAATGGCGGCATGCATTCAAAAGAGAGTAAATGAAGTTGACCAAACAAACCCTATAAAAAAAATTAATAATAATAATAAGGGTACAAAAATAATAGCAATTAAATTAGTTTAAATAATTAATTACCCGGCCTTTCACTCAATAAGAAGGCAGTACACCCTGAAAGGACAGAAAACAACTGATTAATTAATTATTCTCACCAAAAAACCTTATTTTAGATTTCACAAGGCTTAATTTCATGAAGAAGTTTTCCATCACCATCTGTAACAATGATGGCCGGTATCAGAAAATGAACTGAGACAAACTTTAAAGTTCCTGACGTTAAAAGGACAGCCCCCCTTTCCTTTTTTTTTTTTTTTTTTAATGAAAAAAACATCGGCATTCATGTCCACAATCAGGAAAACAATGTGGTGTGGGCAGCTATGAATATATAAATATATAGGTCTCTGCATAGTGAAAGTAACAGGTTTTTTTTTTGTGATCAATTGTCATCTACCAAAATCAATATCAATGAGAGTGGTATTAATTTTTCCCCACTTATTCCTATGAATCTATGATTGAATCATAAAAATAAATACCAAACTTTTTTCTTTTGGCCATAACTATAGCAAACTTTCAAATCCATGAATCTGCAGCATGCATGAGTGCATGACACCAATTAATTGTTCATTTTCTATCTCTGCTGAAACAAAAGCCCCCTTACATAAAGTGTGCTTAGCTATCTCATTCATGAAGTACTACCTAATTGGTCATGTCCTTCATGTATGACCACAAAAAGGGTACTACGCTATGGAAAAAGGCTCAGTCAATCAAGTTGCAGACAAAACAGTCCAGTGGGTTAAAGAAAATTACGCAACAGGATATATAGTATACCCACCATATATCTACTAAATTCTTCCTTAATCTTAACAAAAACAGTTTACTTGTAACACAAATCAATCCAACAACTCAAAAAAGAGTATTTTTGTTCAGCATTATCGTTATGATAGATAAATGACACATATTACAAAAAGATGGTCAGATGACACGTGTCACTCATCCACCGTAATAAGCAAAAATAAATATATCTCTCAAAAAATTGAACTCTCGATAAAATTAAGAAAATAAATTTGTCAAATCCAAAAGAATAAGACACGTGCGAATGTGCGGATCGACGTCCGCATGTCAGCTTGATCCAACCGTACGTAACGCTCTTGCTAATTTACTATTGCATGCAACAACCACAACATCTTCTCTTCTTCATAGATGCAACCACTCCCCAAAATTATCCAAAATTTAGAAAACAAATTCAAAATTAATTTTGGAACTTTTAAGGATTTTAGGAATTTTACAGCCGCAGTCACACCAACACATGAAAGATAAGCAAAGAATCTGATTCTCTGAACGCAAACCTTATTGTTGGTATTAGACTATTAGCCATCATGAAACATGCATGCAATTCCTAAATCACCATCATTGTTAGTTTATTGTTAATTTATAAACTTAGCTTTTAATTCCTAGTACATGGCGGTACCAAATGTCCCCTAAATGGTATTACTAGTTAGCTTTAACATACAAGTGGCATGCACATTTCACATCCCAAAAGTAACCCAAATCCGAAACTTCTCTGCCACCTTAGTGTATAGTACTAGCTAGCTAGCTGTCCTTCTCTCCAAATATATAATAATATATCTTAATAGATTACATATTATAATATGTAAGTGGGTACGGTCCCTTGTGTTTGGTCTATCCATTTCAATATAGTTATTATGAGCCTCTCGCCTCTTGCTGCTTGTCTCTTCCTTAAGAGATCGAAATTTCTTTTCATTAGAAAATGACCACAAACGAAGAAAACATTTAAAAAGCTTTGGATTTCATACTTAAATAATTCCTTATGTATTGTATGTGTCAGAAAGAGGCAAGGAAACACAAGCACAAAGCACATGATCATAGAAGTTTCAATCATCGAAACAAATTCAGTTGCATCATCATCAATTCATCATCAGCATCATCAATATCAAAACCATTCGGAACCCTCCAGCTCCCTCCTCTCTACATAATATTCGTCATTTGAAAACACCATCATTTTGTGAAGTATATAAAACTTTGGGGCTACTTCTCAAGATTTAAGTGTTGATGGGAAACTATAGCTATATCAATAGGAAATCCGCGGACCCACTTATTTTTGGGTTTATTAATGGAGGTCTAAAGTTTGAGAGGGAAAAGATAAGAACTGAACTCACGGCGTGGATTTTTTGACTAAATAATCTATTACTAAAACTATAAGCTACATGACAAATCCACTTCTAAATAACTTAACCATCAAGATATTTCCTAACTATGGCACAACGTACCCAAAATGCAAATTGCTCAAAGTGTTTTGTATAAGTGCAACTATATGTTGGATATATTATGATTATGGTTTAAAATAGCTAATTTTTTTTTTGTCATGGTTAACTTTTAACTCGTTGGCTCCTATAGATTTTGATTACCAATTGGTGTGAAGTGTCTTATTTGTTGAGTATTAGTCTCATAACAAATGAGTTAAATTTTTAATAAAAATCATAAATATTTATCGAGTCTCTGCACCTAATAGTTTAAGTTTTAAGAATGAATATTCAGTAGTTCACAATAAATTTCATTTATTTCTAACAAGTAACTATAATAACTAGAAAAAGTGACAAAGAAGGAAATGTAAAAATAATGTATTTAATTAGGGTCCATTATTGAACCCATTTTGTAGTTAAAGTTTGCCACTGAAAAAAAAAAAATCCTTAACTCCCTTACCTAAGCTATAAACCTCTCAACTCTTAATTAAAGGGAAACGGGTTGTTTTCAATGGTGGAGCATGTCTAAGTTACCTACAAAAGCAGACTGCTTTCAGTCGTCTGGTACATAGATTCTTTGAATACCAGTCCAAATGAAGACGCAACCAAACCATTATTGGGTACGTTTTTCTTCAACAGTAAAGTTATCTCACATATAATTGGAAATTACTCACTTATATGGGTACATTCATGTTGGTCCTGTTGTAAAATCAATAAGGGTAATTATGAATAAAGACCCCACTCTATTAAAGCCTCTATTCAGACCCTTTTTTCTTTTCAATATAGTTTTTTTTTTTCATAAATAAAAGAACCAAAAACATCAGACCTCTCTCATATGTGACATTGTGGTATCTTTAATTTTTGTCTCCCTCTACAACCTCTCCACTATTCATTTGTGTCTCACTCCTTTGATCCGAAGTTGAAAGAAGGTTTGATTTTTGGTCATGCGATGAAATTGACTAAATTTTTGAGATGACTGCCTCAATACTTTTCCACAAACAATATGTAGTAAAATGACATCTAACTATCACATTAAAACAGATAATATGTAATAAAATGATATTTGGTAAAACTATCATGTTAACATGATTGTTGAATGTGAGTGAGTATGATTTACAAATATTGTAAGCGAGTAACACTTATAGTAGCTTATTATTACCGAGTTAATTAGTCGAGAACTTGAAACTAAACCTGCTGGAATACTTTCTTCCGTTGAGGCATTTAGTCTTTGTGACCTTTGATTTGGCCACCTATGAAAATGACCCGAATTTTATCCTTTCCTCATCAATATAATTTTTATTTTTGTTAATTTTAAACAAAATTTATGCTATAAGCCTATAAGTAGTATCCTGCTTCGCTAAAGAAAATATTGTATGGGGCACTTACGTAAACTTCTTTGTATGAAGCTATAATATTATAATCAGGAGAACCTACTTTGTCAACTAATAAGTAAAAAATGATGCCTTTAAAACTTCCATTAATAGATAAGAATAATTATAGTAAAAATTCAAAAAGAAAAATTCACACATTTATATAAGTTCCAAGAATGCATGCAACCCTTTCTCTCACAAACATATATATCAGTGTGAGCGGATCATTACTAGCATATGAAAAAAAAAAAAAAAAAAAAAAAAAAAAAAAAAACAATAGTTCGTCTTATTAATTAACACCCTTAAAAATTTAAAGTGGACATTGATGAAACTTATCATTTTTAGTATATTGTAGTTTTAATTCTTTAATTAAGAATTGCTTAATCTTCCCTTTCATACCTTGTACGTATTCGGCTTTTGCCTAATCAAAGAAGCATTTCAAATTATGGCATCCATGTCAAGTTCATTGAATTACTATCACTATAGGGATTTCCATCATTGTGTTTTATTTATTTTATTGCTTTTCACTTTTTACCTTTCATTATTTCAAGCTAAAGAGTTGGATTGACAAGTTGAGGCATCTTCGCACCTCATGGAATTCTCCAAAAAAAATTTCCTTTTTTTTTTTTTTTTTAATGTATATGTTGGATTGCAAACTTAGATTTATCTTTTCGATCTCTTCAACGTATCAAATTATAAAATTCAATTGAAGATTGCGGCCGGGAATTGACAGATTAGTTTTGATTGCCAAATCAAGCACAATGGTCGCAACAACTACCTCAAAGGATGAAGTCATGGCAACCGATCGGGCTTCATGCCCCTAAAGTAGTGACAGTCCAGTAAAGTTAGCTAATTAATAACAATTATGTTGTGATTGTGTGGTTTAATACAACTCAAAAGTGAGGATAGAGTTAATCTCACATTGAAAATGTTACACAAAAATTTACAATATAAGTTGGGTGATTCACTACTAATAATACTGATGTTTTTTGAGATAAAATCTTATAGTGTGTCCCTTGAATTTTTTCCCATCCTATGTTGGGCCTAAATTAATGGGAAACATTATTTATGTAAGATCAAATTTAGTAGTAGGCCTACACTGATTTTTGAGAGGGGTGGTGGCGGCGGTGGCGTCATATGAATCAGGAGGAGGGTGGCTAGCAGCCGGTGGTGGTGGGGTGAGGTTAGGTTAGGTGGAAATGTTATATGGAAGGTGATGAGAATTTTAGTTTAAAGGCAACTTTTGGTTTTAGAAAAAGTAAAAAAAGAAAGGGAATATGAAGAGGAAATTGCGAGGTATGAATATAAATTCTCATATTTTACTTTCATCAGAATGTTGAGCTTGTTGGAGTTAAAAAGCCCCAATAACGAATGTGTTGAAACGCTTCAATAACTATTTTACTACATTAAGATCCATTGTAGTTAAAAATTTGTGGTGCTAAGTCATGCTTGAGATTTCACATAGGCTTATGTGCACAATCAAGTTGCATATAAACCTAACATTATATTTATGAAATATACGTGATATATTCATTGTCTTACAGATTTGTGAACATCACAACATTCCTTGGATGAATAGTGTTTGTTTCAAATAACCTTCCTAATACGACAGCGTGAGTTACCTATCACCCCAAACAATTTTTCCAATAAGCGACAAAAATAAAAAATAAAAAAAAGGCGACAGGTGGAGAGAGCGGCACGTCACCGAGAGCCACTTAAATGCAAGAGTTAGGCACAGAAGCGGGTCCCAGTCCCCAAACGCGTGGATCCCACGTGCTAGTTCTCTAAGTCTCTAACCTTTTCGAAAATCTTAAATTTTTTTTTTTTTAAATTCGATTGAGGGTTGGGGTTGGACTTTTTGGCTTTCGCGGACACACGAGGTGGTCCCCACGGAGGAACCCCCACATCACTGTACACGCGTCAAACGAACAGCACGCCTACCCTACTCTCCCCTACTTGCCTTTTTGGCGCCTTTGGGAGCTTTAACGAAGATTCGCGCGAACTGGGCCCCACGGCCCAACCCTCTCTCCGGGGGGGCGTGTAATTCCACGAATTGGAGGGGCCCACGTGGATGATAAGTCAAGAAAGCAGCGAATGGGAAGGAGAGCTGGGTCGCTCCGCAACGCAACTGCCTTTTTCTTTAATTGCGGATATATCTCCCAGCTTGTCGTTGTCGGCTAGAATGATTGAACACGTGTCGCCCTGTGATCGCACGTGACCATCTGCCCCCTCTCCTCTCCTTCGAAAATGACGCTTTTGCCCCTCCCCTTTCTCTCCGTGTCACTCCCGTGTACATTAGCTTCGCTTGGTCACTGTTGGCTAGAATCATAGAAGATGTGCAGAGTGAAAGGGAAAAGTGTACGGACCATTTGGGGGATTTTGATGATTGTGGAGTTTTTGGAGGAGTGCGTGGGGATGGTACGTAGGTAATTATTCGGTAGGTTTGCGTGTAAGGATGGGATTGGATGGTGACGTCAGCCGTACGCAGATACTTCCCGCATTTCTAAAGAGGACAAAAATGTCGACAGTCATATCATCTCCGATTTGAATGATCATTGATTCAGCCCTCACTCACCACTCACCTGTGTTATACTCATAACAGGACATTTAAAGCACTTGCTGATTATTCGGAACGGTAATATCATATGGTGTTATAAATCATTTTTAAATTATAATGCATTATAATCGTATTTAAGAATAATAATTACATTTATGGTATAAGAAGTCTACATATTAATAATTGTAGTCGTTTAACTGAAATGATTAATATTGAATAATCCAGTTAGAAGGATGGTGAATTACTCACGATTCACTTAATTTCAACCCTCCTTCCTCCAACTAAAAAAAAAAAGATTTAATAATCGACCATCTTCATTTCGCACTCATTTCATATGAATTTGGGGAAGAGTTAGGAATGGTGCACCCTAGAAAAGTCATTCCAACTCACAAGGACAATTGGGTACATTTGGTCGGAGACCACAACTAAAAATTTTCACCTAATTAAATCACATAAGGGCGGGTGTGGCCCTTTGTATTGAAAGCAAAGATCAGAACCGGTCCTCTCTCCATTTGGTATGGGATTGGAGAGAAGCAGGATGAATAGTGAAAGCACTCCAAAGGAGTTTGATTGACTCATAGGCAGACCATATAAAAGTAGGACTAGCCCCACAGAAAAAGTCCCACTTTGTTGTGAATTTTTTTTTTACTAAGTAAAGAAATTATTAACTTGTACAGCAGGTGGAGGAATGAGTAGGGTTTACAAAGGAGAAACCTCAAGTGCACCATAAAAAAGCATACTTTTCATGATGTGTGACTAGTAAGCCCACAGAATTACAAAGGATCTCACTTGTGAACATCTTATATATAATCATCTATGTATTTTCCAATGGGTAATTAAAACAACATTTTGTTAATGCAAGAGCATTTAAAATCAAATCTTAATGTTATTGTTGGCTTTTCTAGTATGGGTAGCTAATATCTCTCCCTCAATCAAATTAAGGAGACCTTTAATTTGGTATCTAATGGTGTAGGTTGTTGAACTCTCACTTCGTATTAATTATTTGTTAAAGAAATTACATTGAAACTAATAATATACATTGAAACTTGATTACTAACTTTTTTTTGCTCAACTATGAGTGTTAATAATTAAGCGGTTGGTTAACATATGCACATGTGCTCAATCAAACCTGGTTGCTCACCTAAGCAATTCTACACTGAACACAAAGAGCACCTCTTAACGTCCGAATTTCACATTAAATTGTATGGTATTGGAATAATGTTTTTAGCCATTCAAATGACGCTTCAAAATTTGCCAAAACATGTCGATCCATTTAGAGTTGATTATTTACGTTTTATTTCTTAAATTTTAAGATAATGCATGCTAAACGATTAGTTATGTGGTTGATTAAGCGATATAGAATCTCGCAGTAAGAGAAATTCTATGTATATATATTATATTGATTCCCCAAAAACCTGTTATTTGGTTGGCAAGACGTACTACTTATGTTAGTTGCTCTAGGTCAAAACCTTGAACCAAATTCCGACTACTAGTAGTGGATTTTTGAGCTAATAAGCAGCATATATAGCTCAAAAGGATGGTAGCTACAAACCTAGAAGTTCAAAGTGGCCACTGCCCATGCTGGTCTGGCCAGAGTCCAATTTTGTGTGTAGCACAGCGAGGCCAGATAGAGCATGGACCACCCATTAGGCCATTACCTATGTTATGTATTACTAGTGCTTGGAGCCAGGCAGGCCACCAGGCATACAATGATACAATAAAAGAAAGAAAAGAAACGATCGAAAAAGTGTGTGTAGTTAAGTTAGGTCCTCTTGCCTCCTCACCAATTAATATGACCCAACATATTAAAGTCAATGGACTCTTTGGCGGGGCTCCCTACTTTAAATCATGCCTTCAACTTTCAGGTTAATTAATTACTTGGCGGATTAGACATATAAATCTCATCACATCATATCTTAAAAATAACAATTAGCGTTAATTAGAATTTCAAAAATAAAAATATTTTTTTTTCTAGAAAAAGGAAATTTGAACTTAAGACCTTACTCAATATAGTAAAAAGAAATATGATTAAACCAATAATTAATTGAAAATGAAAATCAAAAGAGAGACGTGACCATTATGTCTACTTTTCTCTTTCATATAAAGTAATAAGCAGAAGTCATGCACATGTAGACATTAACTTGACAAAATTTCACTCCGGTCATAGCTCATTAAAGAGTTTAATTGTATATATCTACATGCTTGACTTCATTAAAAGATTTGAAAATTCAAAGCAACAATTTTCTTAGATAATAATTGAGTTGGAGTAGTTGTAGTCATAGGCATACCTAGCCTATGCAAAATGGGGGCAATATCCCCCTGGAAAAAAAAAAATAATTTTATATTTTTATGCATAGTTTTTTAGCTTTGACAAAAATAGGAACTCTTAGTTTTCGTCACATTAATTGGGACACCTGTCAATTCTCTACTTGAATCTTCCAATTAGTAACCCAAAACAGCAAGTAAAAAAGAAAAAAAATAATTTTATTTTGCAATTATTTATAGATGTAGTTCCTTTCTACAACTGCAACAATATCGTATGCATATAATTAATACTATGATTAATTAATTGTGAAAGCAAGTCTTTGTAACACAACGTGGCCTTTCTACATCCAAGGGACTACCAACAACTGATTTGTTAGGTACTCCTGAATGGTGATAGACATGTCGATATAGCTAGATAGCAAGCAAGCGTCAACAGTAACAAGTTGGTAGTATAATCTTCACGTTGTCTCCTCCATCTTTTGCCGCTAAAAATATTGACCTCTTCTTCTAGATCAGTCCTTTAAACATTTTATTAAGTAATCTGGACTTGCCAAACTATATCTTGTTGTTGAGGTTCATATATAATACTTCACGCAAACAATGATTTTGATATTAATTTCCATAATACTTATGCACACACTAGAGAAAGAGATGTGCAGATATCATGTAAAGATCAATCACTATGTTCTAAAGAGATTGGATTGCGACATGGCCGGGAGATGCTATACATGCATATAGCTAGGTAAAGCTTTGAGTAGAAAAAGTCATTATTAATTTAATGTGAAACGATAGACGGCACTAAGAGGCTATTATAAATAAAACAACAATAGCAATGCTACGACACTAATAATTAATATATATATATTTATAACCTAAAAAACAAATATCTAGCTTGCAGGCAAACATTGTTTTTTAACCATGTGTTTGTGTTCTTTACGACAGATCTCTTTCTTCTCTATAGTTGGTCAATGATATAAGAGACAAGAACAGTCCTTTATATTTCTAGTGTGTCTTCCTTCTAAATGATTAATTAATTTAAGAAGACTAAGGCTAGCTATTTATACATATCAATTTACCGGCCATTTTGTATGATTTCTCTTTAATAGATGTTAGATTCACATAATTTGATTCCACACATATGTGTCGCACAGAAATAGGTTTTATCCCTATATATTAAAGAGATCACAAGTACAAATTTACATTTTATCTCTATGAAAGATCACAAAATAGTTAGTTGAGATACTATAAACAGTTTTATTCATTTAAGTGATATAATAGGTATAGATTTTTGGAAAATCTCCGCTGAAGTTATCTTTGAAAAGTCGTCAATTAAGCAAATTAAAACATGTAATCCTTGGAATAACTTGCCCCCTTTCAACAACTAGTGGTATTTTCTTGCACCCTTTAATCACTATTATGCATGCAAGCATTCCCACAAGTTATTTTACTTTTGTTTAAGCAATCCCACATGTTATAGTACTGTTGGATCTTTCTAGATGACACTAGATTTGGTTGCAGATATCGATGCATCTCAAGGTCCACAAAGTTGACAAGAATCCTATTACAATTGTAAATTTGTAATCCAAACCTAACAAGCTCCTATAACGATTAATTTTGTTTTTGTTTTTGTTTTTTTTTTTTGTCTGAGATTAATTTTGTTGTTGTTGTATTCCAGGCTTCCAGCACCATATGGTACTACAACAGCACATTGTCTTTTTTTGGCCATGTACAGATGTACTAGAGCACACTGTTAAATGAATGGGAATGCTAAAATTATTGATTTATTAATAATCTTTTTTAAATGGGGAAAAGTACATATGGGCAATCCCGAGCCCAACACGTAGTATACTTCACTGTCCTTTCAGTCACTCGATCTTCTGCATGTTGTGTTTCTCTATGACATTTATGAAATTATGATATAATATTAAAATCATGCTACGTGGTTTGTCTAATATTTTAACAGAAAAATGAACATCGTCAATATTCTTTTACGAGATCATTTAGTAGTATATTAGTACATTACATGAGCTGGGATATTCCTGAGATGCAGACACATGGAATGACTCGAAATTTATATTCTAATATGAAAAAAGAATGAATTAGTGAAATTCAAGAATCAAAACATGTTCGCATATTATGTGCGTCCATATATTTAGCATTTTCCATATTACAGAGGCTGAATATAAAATCTTGCAAATTAAGTTAATAAATTAATGTATCATATATATTTACAATAATACTAGACTTGTGTGATGAAAATGCTATAGTTAATTATGAGGTGGGAGTAATGAGAGTGGGTTGAGAGTTGAATATGCTGTACGAGTCGAGTTATATGGACTGGGTCTGCTCAGCAGGCCTGATTTTGGGCTGAGTTTTGTAATCTGGGATGAGGTTTTGTATCCTATTTAAAATTAAAAAAAAAAAAAACAAGAAAACGTATTTTAGTTAAGAAAACATGTTTGGCAAACCATTTTCAAAAATAATTTATAGAAAAAAAAAATTCTAAAACAGGCCTCATTTTTCTCTTTTTTTGTTTTTTACGTTTCCTTTTTCCTTAGCTGCCATCATTTTTAAAATTTAAAAATTGTTTTCAAATTTCATACTAAACAAGTTTTCAGATTTTAAAAATTAATTTTGAAAACTAACATTTAAAAAAAAAAATCTTAATTTTTGAAAATAAAATTGAGTAGGATACCGAAGTAACCAAACAGAGCCAGCTGGGCTTGTTTTTGTTTAGTGGTTATGTTTTTAGGTCTGTTCCATTTTTGTGAGGTTGATGATGCTGGGCCTGTCTGGTCCATTTCCACTGAATCCTTTATAAGGTTGGTCTTGTATTGTCTTTGTTCTATATGCTTTTCGTTTCCCATCTATGAAGCTTTATTGACAAGAAAAAAAAGTATAATTTCATGAATAAAAAAAAAATGTTTGATACAAGAAAATGAACAAAAAAGGAATTACCATTACATTATATTTTGTAGTTCAGTAGCAAGGATGAAATTAATTTAAAAAAAGAAGTAGCAAGGGATGAAGCCCACGTTTTGGTCCACCATCACTCAGATTTGCTGTAAGGAAGCCCATTAAGCCTTGCTTATGGGCCTAAAAGGAAGGAGAAAGAAAAGCGACAATACTCTCTGGGATCAATAGAAGTCTATCCAGTTAGGTTCCAAGAACCCGGGCCTGTTCCAGCCCAGCTCTGCCTTGACTTTACATAGTGAAACAACTCGATCAAGAGGAAACCTGGTGATTTTTTTTTTTTTTTCTTTATATATAAGAAAAGATCAAGATATATAAGAAGTTGGGTCAAGCATCTTTAACTACCAAACTTGCCTCAATGTTATCCATATAATCTTTTTTTTTTGGTTGAAATGTTATCCATACATTCTTTCAACTCACATATATTGATCTCCAAGGTTTCCTATATATAAGATCTCACCACTTAGCATCCTCTGTGTCAAAAAACTATGCGGTATGCACACATCTTGTGACAATCAATCTCTATCACTTGTTTTTTAACGACTTCAACAAAGAAAATCTTACTTTTGTTGAGTCCATGACGTTTTTGCCTAGATTAATTATACTTAGGGTCAAATTAATTGACTTTTATTTTTTTTTTAATAAATAAATTACTCTTAAATTCAGTTTTTGAAAAACATTTAACTGGAAATCTAGCCAAATAAAATTTTTTAGATTGGATCGATGGAATTTGAGTTAAATTTTTTTCTCATTTTGGATTTCTAATTAAAGCACCTTTTTTTTTTTTTTTTTTTTTTGCTGTAGTAGTCTATAATGTAATCAGAGATGGACTCACGTTCATGAGTAGGGAGTCGGGCAACCCCTCAAAGGCCGGAGCACGAAGCACCCGAAGTTGTGGACGGCGGCATGGTGACCCCCCAAAGCTCAAGACGGCAACCCCCCAGGACCCCAAGTTGATGAAATGCCCACCACCTGCTTGGAGAATTGTCCCCTCGAGCATAGCAGGAGCAGGTGAGCAGCCTTCTACGGTTGCAATTTTTTTTTCCCTAGTTTGCCTGCCAAAATGACGCTGTTTTGAGACTGGCTTAATATTTTTTTAAAAATATCCCGCTGTTTTGAGCCAGAATTTAGAAAAATAATAATAATAATACACGTCATAATCTCTACCCGAGCCCCCCATTTTTCTAGCCCCCAATTTGCAAAACCTCAAGTGAATCTAAGACTTTAACAAATCAATGAACCAAACCCCAAAATTCTCAATATCCAACCTCAAACCAACACCCAACAACAATTTGCCGCTGCTCGTCCCTTCCCACCGTTGCTGCCGCCCGTCAACTGCCCACCACCACATTTACACCATGACCCCCAAGGTGTGGATCCTAGATCCGTCACTGAATGTAATGACATGGATTAATATGCAATGATAATTAAATATTGGAGATTTATATATAATTATATATGCATGGTTACTTAGTGCAAATTAAACCAATTAGGTAGTTTAGGTTGGTATTGCTATTGCGCGCGGTTGTACTAGTCAACTGTCAAAGTACCGTACGATTCCATTATCACGCAGTGATTGTTTTTCTCAATTTTCCTGGTTTAACAATTGATAATGCATAGTGCTGGGCCATCAAAACCAACATGGTGCATGCTTCACTTTTAACTTGGGTGTGCACTATTGGAAAAAGTAGCATAGCTTGCAGTCATGTTTGTATTCTCACGTCAACTTCACCTTGTGAGGAGTCGTTAATTAGAATATAAAAAATTAGACCCCATATTAATGTTGATATATATATATATATTTTTTTTTTTGTTTATAACTCTATATTAGTTTCACAATACGGATGACTAAATATTGGAAAAAATATCCAGGTGGTACTCATTCACGCTCATAACAAGTACTGGTATCAAGAGTTCACGCAATGATTGGGATGTGAAGTCATGATCTCTTGCGGTCAATTTGGGGAGCCAGCGTGTTATCAAGGTGGAATTAGTATTTGGATCTCAATATCAAGGTGTTATCAAGGTAGACATTGTTGAAAAATAATTTAGATTACAGTCTTATTTGTCATACGTTTTCGTTTGATAAAGAGTTCTCAATTGATATATAAAGAATTAGACTATTCATGTATATTATTAATTAATGTTGAGGCATTTAATACTCCATACTTGTTTGACAGCCCTGGTGACTAAATTGAAAAAAAAAACCATTGATATGTATGACGTGTGCAGACTCGATCAATAAAAGTGTGTAGTCAGACTCATTAACTTTCTTAACATTCATAACTTGCACAACTGCAGGAATTGATCGAATCCCTTAGTGATCTTTTTTTTTTTAGGGGAGAGTTGAAGATGAAGCCTCTTTTAATATTGAGAAGAAAAGTACACTAAACCACAAGATAATTGGTCATTTTAAGCTTGATACATAATTAATCATAAATTTTATAGTACTAGTGGAAGCTCTTTACAAGGGAAGGATCAAGAATGGGACTATGGGCCGGAGAGTGATCTTTAGTTTGCCAATTTCCTTCTTTAGAACAGAACAAAACCACGTACTTGGAAAATGCAATACTAAACAAAAATTAAGACAATTAAGCAGTAGGTTGTTTTGGCTTACTGGTCGTCTTAATCAAAGAGATTAGTGGTTGAATAAGAATGGAAAAAGTGTAATAAGAACCACCTTGTCGATCTCTTCCACTGAAAATGCCACTTTATATAGATGATAGACGTCAGCTTAAAAACTTAAGGCTTTTCTCATCACTCATAATCTCAAGATTTGATACGAAATTTGTCACGATACCCACAATTTGGATGATGTGCCAATGAAGAATAAAGGACATAATGGATTTAATGCACACCATATTTGGTAATTCTAAAAAAAATGCTAAAAACTTGGTCTGTTCTAAAAATGGTGGCCCATGGGTTTGAAGTAGCATTTGTTCTATACATGTTGGGTACGGATTATATATGGAATATATATATATAGTGCTGAATCACTTTACATTTATATATCTTGGATTAATTTGAGCTGCATGCATATGCCAGCTGCAATGCAACAGGTCCAAATTAATCTGTGGTGTGCACAAAATATTCAAGTTAGTAGTGATCAGACATCTGTTAGAACACTAGCATGCTTTGCTAGCTAATTGTTAGAAAATTGTCAAACAAGTGTGAGATATATATCCCATAAGCATATAAAATTGTAAACCAAATATAATCAAAGATGATAACTTTGATCATTAATTAACTCTTTCTTACCAACACTTCAGGTATCATGATTTGTTGTCCGATTGTATGTGTATCACGATTGATCGGATATTATGCATTGTAACTAATTTATGTGTTATAATATGGGTAGACTACAAGTTTATATTTTAAGGTATAATATTGATAACATTCACTTATATTATAATACGTAGATTAGTTATATATACCACGTAGGTTACGTAGTGGAGTTACGATATCATACATACTAATTTCTCATGAATGTGTGGTAATTAATGGTTCACAATTATATCTATTACTGAGGTTATTACTCGTTATAATGAAGTCCATAATGACATTAGTCATAAACTATTCAGTGTTATTAGGAGTAATTGCGTTAAAAATGAATAGCAATGGAAAATTAGGGGAGCTAATTAAACCAAAATTTTGCTAATCAATTTTTTAAAGAATTATATACATAAACACTTTGTGTGAAATAAATAAGAGCTTATCAAAGGTAGATTGTGTGTTGGGTCGATCAATCTAAAAGCTGTACTATATATCATGCCTTCTATATTTGAGAGAAATGCTATATATGCTGAGAAACTACATTGCCATTTTGAATAGAACTTATAAGAAAGGTGCACATATCTTGTCCTCTAAATTTCTACTGATCATGAATTAGAGACATTAATGGTCACAATGCAGCTTTGATATTCGAATACGGTTCCATGAAGGAATGAAGCACAAAAACAGAAAAGATATCAGAATAATATTTTAAATCGAAAATCATATATATTCTAACTGTCCAGCAGTATGTGAAGCCCTCAACACTTGAGCAATCATAATCACAACAAGCCCCAAAAAAATAACAAAATTCGACTCCAATTCATGGTGAATTTTAGACCATACAATGATTTCCATAACCATGTCCAGTTTGTAGTACCAAAAAGGAAACAGTTTTAGTGGATAAGGCATGCATAGAACTAAAGAAGAATTAAAGGACCTATACGTACACCCACATAGAACTCAAGTATTGGCTTGCTTGCTGTTTCCCTCTTATCTATATTTGTTGATATGTGTCTGTACTTCCTTGCAAGTTGCTCAAAAATTTGGCAAAACTTGTGTGTATGGATGAAAAGTGATAGAAAAGAATGTTTCCAGTTTGATTTCTCATTTTTTTTCTTCCCTTTTCACCAAGTGTAATAAATTGGGGAGGGGAATCACAACACATTGAAATGACTAATTAATAAAGGTGATGAAGAAATACATGCAAAAGGCTACACACCACACTTCAAGATTCTTAACATTCTTAAAGTAGCTAGCATCTTATCCTTGCTTCTTTTATCAAGAAAAAAAAAAATAAAAAAAAAAAGGGTCTTGACACAAATTGGGTTGGAACTTGGAACCATTTCGATGTAAGTTCATTCATATATTTTCTCAATATACGAAGTGCCTCCTCTTCCGAGAAAGAAATCATAGATATGATCGATAATGTAGTAGGTAGTCAGACCCCAAAAAAAGGCATAGATCGAAGAGTAAAGGTTAAGGGGAACTGGAGGGCTTATATCTTATGTAGATATATATGTTGATCTGACACTTATCCAACTTATCTATATACACGCTGGTTCAACTGCGAACATCCGCTAGCTTATGAACTTTGAGTGAGCATTCAACGCTCCATTGTTATATGTATATATGTATGTATGCTTCAGGAGTGGGAACAGGAACGGGATCCCTTACCACGCAAACATAACCAACAGCCCACAACCAGAATCCATACGCCACAACTCTCAACCCATTCAATTTTCAAAATTTGGCTCTGTCAGAGTGTACACCCCTATCTAAATAAGTTGAATGAAAAATTCACCAAAATATTTTCGAATTGGTTGATAAGAAAGAAGTATAAATGAGAAGCTACCTAACATTCTTCTTATTTTATACAATATCATCCAAAAAAAAATAATTTTATTGTGTCAAAATTGAGTTATTGGTGTTCCTAAGTCGTACGAATTATTTTTTATTTTGTGTCAAAATGATTGTTAATTAGGTTTGTACCAAAAAAGCAATTGATTGTTAGGTCTAAACCACTGATTTTACATTTGGCTGGTATCGGGTTTCAAATTATCATCCCTACCTTCGACTAAAAGAAAGGCTGGAGAAAATATATATTCAACTCTGTGTGTCATGCCTTTTAAGGTAGAGGTGCAGGTGCCTAAGATGATAGGCCTGCATGGTTGAGTCAGATTCTACGTACTAAACTAGTGGTTGCTGACATTACTAGCTAGCTAGAGTTCGATGTATGATCGGCACTAATTAATTAAGTTTTTTTATCAGTACTAAGTTTTTTTTTTTTTGGTGCAGATCAGTACTAATTGTTGTAAATATATTATTATGTGTGGCTATTTCTGTAATTAGTTGTAAAGACATACTAGTAAATGTTCAAAACTCTAGTAAACCATACCTCTATATAAAGATATTTATAAAATGAATGAAATAGACAGATCATATTTTGTCTGCCTCTCTTTTCCATAAACCCTATTTTCTACATACTTTTACAACACGTTATCAGCACGAAAAGCTCTTTGGATCGTGGATCGCCAAACAATAGAGGATCATCATTCAATCTGTTCTTCAACCAAATAGGTTTTATAAAATAATTCTATGTTCATGGTTATTTAACTTTAATTGCTTGAAAAATCCTCATGAAGCATAAACCCTCAATTTATGAGGTTAATTTATTTTGGATTATATATTTTATACATGTATTTGGGTTGAATGATTAAAAAAAAAATGAAAAAATTTATTTGGGTGATCGAAAACCACCCCGCGCGGCGGCTGCCTCGCGCTTTGCTAGTAGCAGCAGCAGCTCTTCGCTACCATTAGTGGGGAAGTTTGTTGTCTGGCAGACAGTGCTACTACGCACCATACTCTAAAATCGAAAGTACTTTTCAAACTTATTGCTTACTCATACCTATGTGATAATCATATCAGGCCAATCCAACCTGATAGAGGGTTATGGTAAATCCCATTTTTATATTGTTTAATGGTACTGAATTATCATTAATAAGGCCTTATATTCTTCATTTTCCAGAAGAATGTTGTTGAGTTTTAATATTCGAGCCAACGGTTATCACATTGAAGCCACTGAGGAAAATGAAGTGAAATATCTTTGCATAACCTCCAATTTGTATGGCCAGAAGCATACATTAGAGAAATTGAAATGTCTCTCAAGCGGTTTCTACATGACCACTATTAGATCGATTGAGGCAAATCACATACTTAACCAAAAGTTAACCAATTCGAGCAGTTACTTGCTATGACATGACCAGTTGGGATACTTAGGTCAAAGTATGATGTGCCGTATCCTCAATTCATCACACGGGCATCCCTTACTAATAAAGATCTTGTGTTTAGTGATACATTATGCCAAACTTTCTCGCTCAGAAAGTTGAATATTAAATCATCATATGCAAAGACTAGTAAAGACTCCACCATTTTTCTACAAAGGATACAAGGGGATATTTGTGGACCTATCCAATCACCATGCGGACCATTTAAATATTTCATGGTTTTGGTTGATGCATCAACAAAGTGATCACATGTTGCATTATTGTCCACAAGAAACGCTGTTTTTGCTAAACTTTTCCCCCAGATCATTAAATTGAGGGCTCACCACACGGATTATCCTATAAAGTCCAGAAGACTTGATAATGTCAGATAGTTTACATCGAAAACTTTCGATGATTATTGCATTTCCCTTAGGATTGATGTTGAAAATTCAGTTCCCCATGTTCACACCCAAATGGTCTCGCAGAAACGTTCATTAAAAAATTACAAATGATCGTACGAACCTTGGTTATGCGCACCAAGCTTCCAATTTTTGCGTGGGGCTATGCAATCTTGCATGCCGCCATATTAGTCCGGTTGAGGCCTGCTGCTACCTAACCTTACTTCGCGTTACAGCTTGTGACTGGGTACGAACCTGACGTTTCATACTTACGCGTATTTGGGTATGCAATTTACGTGTCAATTGCACCGCTACAAAATACCAAAATGGGTCCTCAATGAACGATGGACATATATGTCGATTATGAATCCTCATCCATTATACGCTTTTTAGAGCCCTTGACAGGTGATCTTTTTACCGCCAGATTTGCGGATTGTCACTTTGATGAGACAATCTTCCCGTCGTTATGGGGAGATAAGAATGTCACCGTTTTTGAAAAACGACGTGAATTGCCGTGGAATGTCCCCACTATGTTTCATCTCGATCCCCGAACCGCACAATGTGATAGCGAAGTGCGGAGAATTGTAGATCTACAGAGTATAGCCCATAATATGTCAGACACATTATCTGATCTAACTAAAGTGACCAGATCACATATACATGCTGCAAACGTGCATGCAAGGATATTCGTCCTCGAAGGACGTGTTGTCCCAGATGGACGAGGTACCACCATAGTGACTAACTAGTCATATATCCCTGCCCAGAAACGAGGTAGACCACTAGGTTCGAAGGACTCTTATCCCGGAAAGAGGATAAATTTGGCATAAACGAATGCTCTTGACATCGCGATCTTATTTGATCCATCTCACGAAATAGTTTCAGATTATGGGTTCGTCCCAGAAGAGACGGCGTTGGGGGACGCTTCAACATTTGAACCCACTCTCGAGTAAATTATGCATGCTTAAGTGAGCTCTGGAATCGAAATGAGATTATCATCGATGATATATTTGTATTTGCGGTAGCTACCAAAATTATAACTAGCGATGACATCGAACCTTGCTCGGTTGATGAATGTCAACGTCGAGACGACTGGCCAAAATGGAAAGAAGCAATCTAGGTCGAATTAGATTCCTTGACAAAGAGAAAGGTGTTTAGGCATGTTGTTCCTACACCTTCCCCATGTTAAACTTGTAGAATTTAAATGGGTATTTGTAAGGAAGCGTAATAAGAAAACCGAGATTGTAAGATACAAGGCTCGTCTAGTGGCGCAAAGATTTTCTCAACGCCTTAGGATTGATTACGAGGAAGTGTATTCTCCCGTATTGGACATCATAATGTTCCGCTACCTTATCAATTTGGAAGTTTTCGAAAAACTGAGTATGCAGCTTATGGATGTGGTCACTATTTATCTCTATGAGGATCTTGATACAGAGATATATATGAAAGTTCCCGAAGAACTTAAGACACCCGATGCAAATAGTTTCAGACCACATAACACGCTCTTCATTAGTTTGAGGCATTCACTTTATGGATTGAAACAATCCAGACGGAGGGGTATAACCATCTAAGTGAGTATTTGATCGAGATAAGATATGTGAATAATGATCTATGCCTTTGCGTGTTTATTAAGAAAACAAGTTTCGGTTTTGCTATTGTAGCTGTTTATGTCGATGACATGAATCTAATTAGTACTCCTGAAGAAATCACGGAAACAGCTAAACATCTGAAGTTGGAATTCGAGATGAAAGATCTTGGGAGAACGAATTTTTGTCTCGACTTGAAGCTCGAGCACCGTGCAGATGAAATTCTGGTTCATCAATCGAATTACATCCAGAAGATGTTAAAGCGCTTTAATGAGGATAAAGAGAAGCCTTCGAGCACGCCCATGATCGTCCGTAGTCTATATCCTAAGAAGAATTTGTTTCGTCCCGCAGATGATAACGAAGAGATATTGGCACCGGAAGTCCTATATCTAAGTGTAATAGGCACATTATTGTACTTGGCTCAATGTACTAGACCAGACATCTCATTTGCTGTGAACTTGCTAGCTAGATATAGCTTTGCGCCAACACGCCGCCACTGAAATGCCATAAAAAATATTTTCCGCTACTTTAAAGGTACGACGGATAAGAGTTTATTCTATCCCTACGCATCAAAGAATGAATCGAACCCCCTCAATCATTGGAATGATGCATACCTTGTTGGATATGCTGACGTATAGTATCTATCAGACTCACACAAGACGCGTTCTCAAACTGGTTATGTCTTTACTATTGGGAATACAACAATATTTTGGAGGTCTACGAGACAGACCCTTGTTGCTATCTCTTCAAATCATGCTGAGATTCTAACCCTTCACGAAACAGTTCGTGAATGTATTTGGCTAAGAGCAGTTTTCAAGCATGTTCGAAGTATGTATGAACTGCATTCCACCACTGATGAACCAACGATTATCTATGAGGATAATGCCGCTTGCATCCAGCAGATAAAGACGAGTTTCATCAAAGAAGACAACACCAAATATATTGCACCGAAGTTTTTTTTCAATCAACAGCAACAAAAGCATCAAATGATTGAAGTTAAGTAGATCCGATCTCAAGATAACCATGCAGACCTCTTCACCAAGTCACTGCCAAAGTCCACGTTATTGATGCATGTTCGAGGTATTAGTTTGCGTAGATTGACTAATTTACCTAGTATGTAGTCTTCAGGGGGAGTCGACATCAGAGGAGTATCCCGAAGCATACTCGCTTGACTATCGTGTACTCTTTTGTCCTTCGTCCATGGTTATTTTGTCCCACTGAGTTTTGTTATCTGACAAGGTTTTAATGAGACACATCTTGGCAAGGTCACCATACTCATACTATATCCTGAAGATGTGTTGATCTGATATATATATATGCATTTGCTCATCTTTTCTCTTCAACCACGAGTTTTTTCCATTGAGTTTACCAGGCAAGATTTTGGTGTAGCAACTCTAATGCATCCCGCTGCTATAGACATACTATATGCTTATGATACAGAAGATATGACTTTACCTACTATCGAGGTTCTGATGCGACTACTCTACACTCACATGCGTTGCACTCTTTTTCCTTCGACTTGAGTTGTTTTTGTTCCCACGGGGTTTTTATTACCTGACAAGGTTTTAACGAGGCAACTTAGAAGGGCATAGTAGAGACAGCACTAATGACATGAAATATCTAAGGGGGAGTGTTGTAAATATATTATTATGTGTGGTTATTTCTGTAATTAGTTATAGGGGCATACTAGTAAATGTTCAAAACTCTAGTAAACCCTACCTCCATATAAAGATATTTATAAAATGAATGACGGATCATATTCTCTCTGTCTCTCTTTTTCACAAATCCTATTTTCTACATACCTTTACGACACTAATTAGTTTTTGATCAGTTTTAAGATAACTAAGCAGAAGAATCAAGATCCCTGGCCAAAAAAAAAAAAAAGCAGAAGAATCAAGATAATATGTTTGTGTATATATGGTTACGTATGTGGTATGTCATGGAACGTAAACAACATAAGGAATTATTTGCAATCTACATAATTAGTACATATATCAGTGGATAATAAGACTACACATGTAATTAATCTTAAACTCATTACACTAACTGAGACTGGTGACCTAATTAAATCTCTCTCTCTCTCTCTCTCTCTCTCTCTCTCTCTCTCTAATTAATGAACTGAAGGCAGATCACTAAGGTTTGTTGGATAATACAATAATATTTAATTAATCAGTTCACTTAATTGGTTCCTTTGTCTTTTCATCCATATTCCCCAGTGCCTCAGTGCGCAAGCACTCACCACATATACGACCTAACATACTCACACATGCAATGCATCCTCGTTCCGGGGCAACTGTTTTGGGCTTCAAATATTTAGACCTCTTAAATTTTATACATCTCTTACATCTATTATTTATAAAAAAAAATAATCACGTGAATATATACAAAAGACAGAAGGTCTTATTTTTATAATTTCCCTTGGAATCCCAAAATCTCAAAATCAACCATGCCTCATTCGAACTTCAGAAAGAACAAGTTGATATGATCTAATCTCAATAATGCATTGTATATGTAAGAGAATAACCATTACATGTTAACGTTCATGTTAGAGCAAAAACAAATTCGCATTTAATTTTCTATAGAAAGACTCCAATCGTCTTTGAAATACAGATGAAATGTGTCTGGAATACGCTTCAAGTGTGTGATATAACACATTAAGGAAAGATTTCGGCTACACAGGAGAATTTGGATCACTTGCGGTTCTATAATCTCTTCCCTGAGAATTTTTATAATCTTTTTACTCAGTTATGTCAACGCTGCAATGAGCTGGCTAGCTTTACAGCTTCTTTGACAACAATTAATATATATAAGGATAATAGTTTAAAAAGCATAGAGGCTATAGTTTCATCATTCCTCCACTTTCTGAGTTAAAGAAGACAAGATTTAATGAAATTTTAATTAAATAAGTTAAGCTGAGGTTAGTGGTATGATGATGGAAGCACACTTGAACAAACCCAAATGCGGAAAGCGCATATTCTACCTACTAATTAACTTCAAATGGTATTGAGTTAATTCTGAATGATCTCATGAAGCTCTTAGCTCGCAACAGTGGGATACAGTGCATGCATATGTCACAGACTTTATTACAGTGGTATATCATCGATCACCATCATGGTCACGTACGGAAATTTGGTTTCCAAGGTAGGTGTGTCATGAGAGAGGCTCATTTTCATGGAAACTATTAAACACTTGCTACCACTTGATGAAGAAAAGCTGTAGGCCGGTTTTAAACCTGAGGTGGTGGTGAGTTGTGACTTGTGAGTAGTGGGCTCAAGTCCTCTTGATTCCTTTGTGATCTGACTGGAAACTACTAGTGGGCTAAACATTAGACACTTTATGATGAATTCATCTCATCATGCGCTGCAGTTTTGTACTGCTTTTTAAAATACTATTAACTCGATCTCTTCAGATCCAAGTAAAAGCCTAGTCAGCCACGCTTTTCAAACTCAGGCCGGAATTAATTGAAAGAGAAAACTGAAATTCAATCTTTGTCTCTCATCCCTACAAGAGACACAAAGACGTGATATATCCAATAAAATATTCTTGGGTGGCACCAAATTCTCTCCTTATAAATTGAGGCCAGTACGCGAAAGAGATCTAATTAACCCATCAAAGAGTATAGCTAGTGCTCCTTCATTTTCTTGCTCACCTCTTCGGCTCTTCCACCCCCCTCCCTTCGTAAAGTACTAGGAAGCTAATTACTAATTAGCTGAACTTAGGCTATTTTAACTTGTTAGCTAGGTTTGTCTCAAACCAGTTGATATATGATATCAACTTGTCCTAAAGACATGGAGATCAAGGAGTTAGCAGCTGCAGGTGATCAGGAGAAGGTCGCCGGGCTTTTTGCGCGGGGGTGGGGCTGGATTAAGGCCTTGCCGGGGAGGTTCAGTGCCAAGGTTGTCAAAGTTGCAAGGAGCACTATAAAGCTAGGACAAGATGACCCAAGAAGAGTTATTCACTCTCTAAAAGTGGCCATGGCTCTCACATTGGTATCCATTTTGTACTATTGGAGAGCCCTCTTCAATGGTTTCGGGGTTTCTGGAATCTGGGCGGTACTAACAGTAGTAGTGGTGTTTGAATTCACTGTAGGTAAGTTACTAAAGAAAGTGAACAATTAAACATGAAATTTCAAGTGGCCAAATAAAAAAAACATGAAATTTCTTTCAACTTAGCTTGTTGAAATGGAATATAATTTCTTTTCTTGTACTGCAGGTGCAACCCTTTGCAAAGGTTTAAATAGAGGTTTTGCAACATTACTGGCTGGTGCTCTAGGCCTTGGAGCCCATCACTTTGCCAATCTCTTTGGAGAGATAGGAGAGCCCATTGTCCTTGGGATCCTTGTCTTCCTACTAGGTATATTTTTACAATTAAATATCTAAAATGTTATGTTATCATATGGTAAATTATCAAATTAAATACAGTCCTAATTAATTTATTCTCCGGCTAAAAATCTTTTTCCGTGTATAATATATAATGTTTACTAATGTAAACAAATTGTTTTCATGATCGCAGCTGCAGCATCTACATTCTCGCGATTCTTCGCCGGGATCAAGGCGAGATATGATTATGGGGTGTTGATATTCATATTGACATTTAGTATGGTAACGGTCTCTGGATTTCGAGTTGAGGAGCTCTTGGTGATGGCCCATGAAAGACTCTTAACAATCCTAATAGGTGGAGGAACCTGCATAATCATATCTATTTTTGCTTGTCCAGTCTGGGCTGGTGAAGATCTGCACAAACTCATAGCTTCTAATATAGAAAAGCTTGCAAACTACCTAGAAGGTAAACTAAATTCTGTATATAATTGGCTCTAGCTCCTTTGTTTGTTTCAACTTTTTTGACATAATGTTCAAAGATTAACTGAGAATATAACAAATTCATTACAGGATTTGGAGGTGAATATTTCCAATTACCCAAGGGTGGAAAGTGCTCCAAAATTGATGAATCACTTCTTCAAGGATATAAAAGTGTCCTCAACTCAAAACAAACTGAAGAATCCTGGGTGAGTACTTAAGCTTGCATATTTTTTTTCCTTCCCTGCCTCCACTAAATGTTGCCTAGGCATGCAGGCCACCAACATCTCTAGCTAGCAACTTTAGATATATACCAATTTTTATTTTCCAGATACATACATACATATATATATATATATGATTACTAATTAATCCTATGTGACCTTGTGTATATCTACAGGCAAATTTTGCAAGCTGGGAACCAGGACATGGCCGGTTTAAATTTCGTCATCCATGGAAGCAATACTTGAAGATCGGAGCCCTTGCCCGGCAATGTGCCTACCAGATTGAAGCTCTAAATAGCCACATCAACTCAGATGTACAAGTATACATCAAACCATCATTAAGTATATTGCATGATTCATTACAAATTATTAACAAAAGCAAAATGAACTTGTTACATGTATACTAAAAATCACTTTTTATGAAAGTGTTTGATGTAAAAAAATGTTGCCCTATCATTGAGGACATATTCGCTAAGGTTTTATTAATTAATTAAAATCCTTGCAGGTACCATCAGAATTTTTACAAATAATTCAAGACTCCTGCATAACAATGAGTACTGAGTCTGGCAAGGCCCTAAGAGCATTAGCCACAGCAATCAAAACCATGAAAGACCCCAAATCTGCCTGTCAACATTTGGAGAACTCCAAAACTGCAGTTAAAGACCTCAAAATTGCACTAGAAGCTGCACAACTAGACAATGCAGACATCCTTGCAATAATACCAGCTGCAACAATTACTTCAATACTAGTTGAGATTGTCAAAGCTGTAGAAAAGATTTCCAAGGCAGTTCATGAACTTTCCCAAGCAGCACATTTTAAAGAAGTAGTAGAACCCACTGTGTCACCAGAGAAGCCACAATTGCTCCACAGGGGAAGTGTAAACCCTGTGCTTTTGGATGGTGATGATAGTGCCCATGTTGTAATTACAGTAGATGAAATACGCATGGGCTCTCAAAAAAATGACAATCATTCTGAGGCACCAAAAGGCCCAAAACGAAGTGAGGAAGTGTAAATATTTGTGATTCTAACTTGAAATTTGGTTGAAAATACTCAACTTGTATACTTTATTTTGTTGAGTATAGTGATAACTAGATCTGCAAAAATTTCACAATTAATTGTGGGCGTTTTAGGGGGGAAGACATATTTACAATCCTTCCCCATTTTTGTATTTCATCTACTGTAACATTCCTGCCACTAGCTATTTGCGTAGCAGAATTAGGCAGAAGAAGAAATCAAAAGTATTGCTCTTTCTCCTGAGCTATGTGGTGTTTCGTCCTTTTAGAAAGGTACTTGTTTTGTTTTGATTATCCCATTATTGGGTCAAAACAAGAGGTTCAAACAAAATTGATTTTTCATTCCTATCTTCCCATGTCTATGAAACATCAAAAACTGAAAGTAAATTGTTGGACCATGACATTGGAAATATAAAACTGAAGCATAAACAATGACAAAAAGGTAAAATTTAAAGGAAATTAAAACCAAGGACAGCACAATCAATATAAAATAAAGTATTAACAGCTATGTATCAAACTGAGGATTCATTTCCTATGGTTGAATAAGGACAAGGCCACAGCCCCACATCATGGAAGATGGTGCTTATGACATTTTGACCATCTTGGCAGAAATACAGGGGACTCTTGATTCTTCTAGCTTAATGGTAAACTTTTTAATTATTTCTTTTGAATTGAAAAATTAGGTAGATGGAGATTGCAAGTCCAGAAGTCCAAAATTTAATTTGTACCAAATGTGTGACACCAGGCATGGTTATGTGCCAGGGGATTTCAATGAGCTAGCTTGGAGCTTTGAAAAGGAAGATGAAAGCAAATTGGTGAAGTCAAAATATTTGGGCCTTGATTTCGTACACATCTGGTCTTATTTATTACAAAAAAAATGAGGTTCAAAGTAAGTCCAAATTTGAATAAATGAAAAATGATTTTGTCAACCAATATTGGGGCATGAGTTGTTTCCCATTCCGATGCAAGTGGGTGTTGTACATTCTCTCCTAGAGTAGAGGGGATAATTTAAGACGATGTTCATGGTTTTTATCATAATTAAATTTCTTTGCCAAGGGACTTAATTATATATCCTTTAATTGAACATGTTTCTTGAGGTTAACCATAATACCATATATTGGGTTGGAATGTTGGAAAATCCAGGTCTAGATAAGGCATAGATGTGTGTTAGTAATTCATAAGATATAGTTGCTTTTGAAAGAACACCAAATTTGTTCTCTAATATCAAGCTCAATTGTGATTGAACAACAACTAAATGATCTTCACTATCTATTAATCCATCACATTTCATATTCCATGAACAAGTATAACCTTTAATAATCTTTCCTAAATGATGTTGGATCCATCAACATGCACGTGCAACAGATATGAACCACAATTTTATATATGTTATTTTTTTCCATATCAAGTGCTTGTGCTTCACTCACCACCAAAAGATTCCATAAGCAAGATCCAAATATCACTAAAAGCTTAATTAAATTTTATTAATACTACGTATAAATCTGCCCTAACCATCTCAATTAATTTTGTTGTACATATTCCCTTCCTTGCAACTTGCTAACTTTTATAATAAATATGGACAATGGGATTTGTGGGTTAGCTAAAAGCATAGCCTCCCACTTATGATCGAGCCTGCTTCAATTCATTCCTCCTTAGGAAAAGCCATACAAGCACACAATTAACCCAACCTAAAAGCATAGCCTCCCTTTATATAACATTTCATGGAACATTGTTCAACTTGCTAACTTTTATCAGTCCAAAAAAAAAAAACCTTTATATAATTTTAAGTATATACCTGATACAGAAGGAATATATCAAGTACAATTAATATACCCATTACCAAATAAAAAAATAGCTTACCTACAAAAAAGGGAAAAAAATAAAACTAAACAAGATGCATTTCTAGCATGTTATTCATGACCTGTATTAATATATACATTTTGACATAGTTTAAAGCTTACCAAAGGCTGCAGGCTGCAATCCCACAGCTAAAAGCCACATTAGAAAGCTGACAGAGGAATAATCTGTTCAGTGTTCAGCTTCTTTGTCCCACATTGCTTAGAAAGCACTGACTGACTGCAATCCCATAACATTGTAGTTTGAAAAGATATATATATATATATATGGCTTACCACATACAGGTCATCAAATTAATTAAGTAATATCATTGAGACCCATTTTAGAGGGAGTAATTAATTAACCAATGTAACCATGAAAATAGGTTAGATTCAAAAGGACCAATTACCAATAACGTGCTGGTGATGTGGGAGGCCTTTTCCACCATTAAAAAAGTGTCAAGCATGTTGATCATCTTGTGGCTGCCACCATATATTGTTGGAATAAAAACATTTTTTGTGATCGAATATATTAAGCCGTGTATCATGCATGAAGTTTGGTTGGAAATTCAGAATTTTTAAGACTAAAATGAGAGTTCTTGTCTATAGTGTAAATTTGTATGAAACAGATAAAATAATTCACATATCACAATTCTAATATGGAAAAACTAGCATGTCAAATCCAAATGTTAAAAGAAGTAATTATAATTATTATAAGTTATCCAAATTTGCACAATTCATCTGATGACTTTTCATAACAAGCATGAACATTAATTTTTAATTGTGCCCCAGCAAAATTCTAGTACTTTAGGCACTAATTCGAATAAACTCTTTTCCCTGACCAAGAGTCACTATTCATATTTCATAGTTTATAAATAAGGAAATGGGGATCACATGAAGAACGAGGACTCACTTTAATTCGGTCACTTCAGTACACACATTTTTATAGTTAGACTGCACGTGCCACACACGTAGAACATAAAAGTGTATACACAGCCATATTGAATTCTTTGTTTTTTTATAGAATAATTTTCTTACCTTACCTGTATATTTCAAATTGAAAATCTAAACTATTAATTAGTAAAATTAATCATGTCCGAATATATGGTTTTTATTTACAGAGTATGACAATATCTCACATCTTCCAAATTATAATAGTCTATTATTATATATATTATATTGTTTTTGGGCAATGGATAAAAAAGAAAACGTTGAAAATGACTCCTCTTGGAAAATGTAAGCTAAAAAGTCATTTTTCACAATCATTAATTTTTGCAAGGGCACGAATTTTGTTCGGCTAACCAGAATGAAACACCCATGAAATGTTCCACTTTAGAAGTCGAACAATGTTAACTAGTTCAACTATCTGGGTGAAACATCAAAGAAAGATTCCACTCTTTATGAGGAATAGTACCCATGAAATGTTTCAGTACTCTTAGCATGGAACAACCGCAAAAAATCATACCTTAAGATGAATGGCAAAGAAGAAGAACTTTGAACTTGTACGATGCTTTTAGATTTTGATAAGGGATAGGATTATGGTTTATGGGAGGAAGAAAATGTGGATGAAGAAATGAGGTGGGATGATACTCCCTAGGGTGAGAAAACTGTTTATAAGTGGTTAAAAATTTGATACATTTTTTTTTGGGGGGGGCGGGGGTAGGATTATTATTTTTCAAAATTAATGAGGGTGGGAATAGAGAGGATGGGAAATTGGATAGAGGGTGGAATAGCAACACTCTTTAAAATTATTTTATGTAAGGATAAATTT
The DNA here is from genome assembly GCA_003254865.1 of Dryas drummondii. NCBI lineage: Eukaryota > Viridiplantae > Streptophyta > Magnoliopsida > Rosales > Rosaceae > Dryas > Dryas drummondii. The sequence goes on along the minus strand of QANW01007568.1, from coordinate 1,464,479 downwards.
GTAATTAAGATTTTTTATCTGAAAAAATTAATATGGAGGAGGAACTCAACAATTTCTTAAAACTCCAAAAATTAAACCATAAGCAGGAAATGATCAAGGAGGGATTCAACAGCTATTCCAGCTTGAGCTGGCATCTTCATCAGTTCAGAAGAGCTTAGTACAATCTCATGACAAGTTACTATGTACTTTGGCAATTATTTTCTATAATTTAACAAGAGATAACAAAACTTGGATTTTGCTATGTACCAAATCATGTGCTTCAATAATGCATACACCACCGTTATAGAAAATAAACAAACCTTCTACCTAAGCATAGCAGGCTCCTATAATACCTTGTTAGTATTATACACAGTGGGATTACTAATCGACCGGTAAATCTACTTACCAGCCATAAATGGGATTTTCAACCTGAGGAGGCAAGAGACGAAGATCTTTACAGTGTTGGTTGTCGTAGTCACGGGTTCCAGGTATTGCTCCGGTGGCAAGTCGAAGGAATTCATTCCCAGTGAGACAATAGTGGGCAAATGCCAATCCTCCATCAACCATACCTGTCAAGCTGGGCAATGATGCTGACTTCGGCATCTTCTTTCCATTACCTCTGCTTGATTTCACACCATCTTTGTCGTTATTCAAGACTCTATCAAGCTCGGAATACTCCATGAATCTCTTGGTAGCAGCTTCCCATGAAAGATTATATCTTTGCTCGGGAGTAAGGGGCTGAGGTTCATTTTCCATTGCTTCCTTCACTTTCACAACAAAGTCCTCGGGTGTTCCATAAGTCAAACAATTAGGAAATGATCTGAAAAACTCATTTGATGGATGGTCGGCACAAACTACAAATTTTCCCATGGCAAGCGCCTCAGCAGTAGCCGTGCAGAGCACATCACTAACACTGGGATTTATGAAGACTTTGTACCTTCAAGCAAAGGAGAGAATATTATTAGCAGGAGAAATGAGAAGGGGGAAGAAAGAACTAAGCATTTGCAACTTTAGTCAAAATGTAAGCTTGAACAGTTGAGTTTTTTTCAGATCCAAAAGTAGAAGAACATGTATTATTATCCATGCCATGCTTTCTCCAGTCCACTGTCTGCACAGAAATAATTAGCTTTTGTACAGTGGATTCGTAAAAGATACTTACCCATGAAGAGAATCATCTGCATGGTCTCTTCCTTTCAGAAAGTTGAGATTCAAATCCAACCTTTTAGCTACACTCTGAACTTCATTGGCATCCTCTCCATTCCCATACACGTCCAACTTGAAACCACCAAGCTCATTCTTGTGCTTTTCCAACAAATCTATCAACTCGCGGTACCCCTTTGCCCAAACCATCTTTCCCAAGAAATATGCTCCTTTTGAGAAGGTTTGCTGACCAAGTTCCATTTCTGCAGCCACCTTTTCTCCAATTTTCAAGAACTTAGGATTCACACCATGAACATTGCAAATCACAGACTTAGGTAAATCCTGCGTGGCAGCTGAAAGGCGAAGAACCTAGATAAAAATCATAAACAATTTAGTTATTGATTCAAGAAAAGCATCGCTAGGTCTAAAATACCTTTCCGAACCTTTCAGTGCCAAATAAAGTTAGCAGACACCATGCCAAAACACATTCAAAAATGCATTGCACATGATCATCAGATATCCATTGAATGGACTAATACCTTATGGCAATATGCTCTCGTAACCCAATTGTTTATGTGCTTCACAAAGAATGCTTGGAGAGCCCCATTCTTCTCCCTCTTGATATATTCCAAGTAATTTGTATGAACAACACCAACAACATGGTTAAATTTATCGGTCCAACGCCTACCATGATGGTACCAGTTCAGGTGTTCTGGTTCTTCCAGGATGGCAATGTCAGCATCCTTGGATGGAATAAACCGAGAAGTGTCTCCAGCTGGTATAATGCTTCGCCTTTCTTTTGAAAACTAATACACAACAAGACCAGTTATCAAATAACAACCATAATTTGATATGACAAAAAAGTTCAGTAGCATAGTAGAATCATTTAAATAATTACCTTTCCTGGATAAAAAGAGATCTTAAAGTCAGCCTTAAATCCAACCCTTTCCTCCAGCCAGTTACGGATATAAATTTCCTGCTCTTCTGGTGAAGTAAAAGTGACATTGCTAGGATATACAAGTTCTTGATCTGATTTACAGAGCCATGGAACTAATAGTGTAACATTTTGTTTAGCAGACTCCGCAAGATATGCAGCTCGAAACAGTGGATTTACTGCTGTTCCTGTCATCCAAGGAAGGCTAGCAGTTGTGACAATAGCAACATGCCGTTTCTGGTCTGATGGGTCACGCTTTGCATGGTCTGTCCAAAACCCACCATCATAACAATGCCCTGTACTTTGGAGGACGCTGGCTATCCTTAAATCTAATTCATCATTTACGTTTTCACCCTCTAGAACAGCTGACTCTCCAGAAGAAAGGGAGTGCAATAGGAGGTGGTTCTTGCGTTTGCTACACAAGCTTTCCACTATTTTCTCACATACATCTGCAGTCATTTACCAAACACCATAAAAGTTTAGCAGTAATTATATCATACATTGTGAACTCCTATATAATAAACATTATTTCGAGAAAAATGACAAATGAGACATAGGTATGTGAAATTCTATTCCTGCCCACCAGCCAAAATTCGAGCAACCTGCAAAATCATTTGAACTACTTTTTCTTCCTTTTCTTTGTTTTTGTTTTGTCTCTAGTGGGGAATGTTGTTAGAGAGTGATAGATCCTGCTCTACTTAATACACACAAATGAAACTTTCTTCAAAGATTCATGTTCATGATAGGAATGTCGACCATATGAGTTTAAAATAGTGTTTACCCATGATTGATGCAACATGTTTTTTTGCTTGGAAATAGAACAATCAAGGTTTTTAATTTAAGACGTCCATTACTGACAAAATAATTATGTGAGCAAACCTTGAAGTTTCACTACCCAGATAATTACATCATAGAAGCATGAAAGTTTCACTCTAGCAGAAGAAAACAAACAAAACATGCCCAAGCATTTAAACAGTAAAAGGTTTAAACAGAACTTAAAAAATTACTTACTTCTTCTAACGCCAAGTTGATCCAAAAATGGCTCAGATTGCCGAACCAAACATGCTAAAAGTTCTGTCACATCCAATGGAGGTACTGCCTATATCATGTATAGAAGAGAGGAAATTAGCATAGCACATTACCAACTTCACATTAATAATACTTGAATTGGCTTGATATTATGTCTATTTAGAAATTCTAATCTTTAAGAAAGAAACAACAACTTAAATCTAGGATAAGAAACTATGCATGGTAGATACCAACCTTTGACTCCTCAGGCTCCTTGCAAATTGATTTCTGAAAACAGTAAAAAAAGAAATATCGAAAAGTTGTAAGAATATGTACCACTCATGTTCATGATCACACATCAAGAAATAAAAGTTGATCATGGAAAACAAGCACAAAATAAGTCCGAGAAAAATAAGATGTCACTTGCAGAAAACACAACTTTAAAATAGCCATATATTCAATATTTTATTTACCAAAAAGACAAGAATCCTTTCAAATGACAAACATAATATAATTTAAGTTAAGCATCCCTATGCAATGCTGCAACTAAGACTGGTGAAAAAAATTTCATGAAATTATGTAGAAGAGGAATACATACACCGCAAATCAATTTACAACTCACGTGTTAGATGGAAGCAGTATCACATACTTGACACTCAGGTTGAAGCATTTGTATCTTATCACATAATGCATAGGCATCAACACATATCAAGTTATTTAATAAAACTTCAAATGATCTAATATACCAATGGATGCACAGGTTGCCGCTCTGAATGCTATTGGACTCAGAACATATATGCAGAACATAAATTAGCCTAAGATTGTTTGACATTTAATAAGTCAAAGTAAGGGATCAAAACCCCATAACAGCTCGGCAGCTCCAGCCAAACTGAGGAAGTTTTGAATGCAAATAGGAATCTTCAAAAAAATGACTGCAAAACTCTCTTCCATATTTTCAGAACCTTACATGAAGGATTTGGTTATATACCTTCTTATGAACAAATCACAATAAAATTGAAGTCAGCGTCTGTCGGTATCAACTCTCAACTTGTTTATTCATATTTAGTACATAAGACCTAATAACTAGTTTGCGCAAAGTTCTACCTTATGCCTCAGGGGTGGGTCCAAGCACATTCATCCCATCGGTAGGCAACCCAATAAACACACCAAGAAATAAATAAGGAAAAATGCATACATATCACATTTTATATAGCATCATAATTTTTTAAGTTCTGCTTCTTTTTCTTTTTTTGTTATATTTTTAACATATGTTTTTGCTAACCAAAGAAAAAAAAAAAGCATCAGTACTAGAAAGTTATTCAAATGCAATTGCAGTCAAGATTTCTTTCCTTTTTTTCTTTTCTTTTTTCAAATTTTCCTACCGACTTATAAGCACGAACATGTAACGAAACAAAATCTAAAGGAAGGAGAAACCAAAGAGCGATTGAACCCAGAAACAGAAAGCTCACAAGATGAATTGCTACAAAAACACAAAGCCAAAAGCAACAAAGTAGGAAGTAAACAAGAGAGAACATACCAAGCTGGACTTGACTTTCTCCACAAACTCATTGTTCTTAAACCCACCGAGAAATTCGCGCTTCTCGAACTCTTTCAATCTTGTCTTCAACGCCCGAATTGGCTCCCAGTCCCGACTAGACCGTCTTTCCTCGTCCTCAACCTCACCCTCTCCTTTCCACTCACCCCAAAACTCACTAATCTTCAGACTCCTCCCCCTCCGAACTCTATCAAACTCCGTCATGCCCTCACCGTCCTCAACCTCCGCCACCAGAGCGTTCTTTATCGCCGACAAATCGATCCGAATCCTCGACCGCGGGGCCCACTTCTCAAGCACCTTCTTGCTGAAATCCGGCGACGAGTACACCCGCCGGAACTCAGAGATCTTCGGCTGCAGCTTCTTCACGAAGTCTATCTCCGCCGGCGGCGCCGACGACCGGATTGCCGAGGACTTGAACAGGTTCTCGAGCTCGCGGTCGAACGACGTCGCGAGGTTCTTGAACGAGTTCGCTCGGTGCTTCATCAGCTGGAGATCCGCGTCCGCCGAGTCCTTCACTTCCCTCCACCCCTTAGATATGAACGAGAAGGCGGAGGTCGAAGCTTGACTTTCGCTGCCGGCCATGGCGGAGAAGCTAGGGTTTTGACTGAGTAACAATTTTTGCTTCCACGTGTGAATTAGGGTTCTCTGATTCGTGTATCTTCTTCCTACAGAATGGCGAGCGAAGCTAAAAGAGAAACAGAGAAAGAGGTGTGGGGGGCTCAGAATTTAACGGTTGGAAATTCGGGGATTTCTGTTTCTGGAACCCGCTAGTACACGTGGGATGCCACGTAGGACTTGCGCGTGATGATGGGATCTGCGGGTGATGACGTGGAGAGGTCGATGAGGTGGCGGGTTGCGATTCGCTGGGTTTGGTTCGCGATGAGGATATTCTGGAGGGAAGAATATGCTAGAGAGTAGAGACTGGAGGCTGAGGGAGGACCGGAGCTCCAGGGCTGGGATTGCGTGCGAGGTGATTCGGCTACTAATGTGATTAGATCCACGTGGCAATAGGTGATTGGTCAAACTTGCTACGGTGGTCTAATCCCAGTTTTTTGGTAAATAGTGGCCTAATCTGTTTTCTTTGGTATATTGCATTAGCAGCCTAATTTGTTGTCCCCCCATGCAACTAGTGCCGATTGCCTATAAGGTTAAAATTATAAAGTGTAGAAATATCTAAGCACAAGGGCCACTGCAGCGGCGGATGCAGGGTGGAGTCAACGGGGTGGATTAACCCCGTAAACCCATAAATGCTTGCCTTGAGAAAAAATTTTGATCCCATGAAGTTTGGGTCTTGGTGGCAGGTGCAGAGGCAAAAATGTATCTAATGTGTTTGTGTAAATGTCTAAACAAGAAAATAAGAACTAAACTGCAAAGAAAGGGGAAGAAAGACTGAAAGGGTGAGTGACAGAACAGAGCCAGACCAGCTCAACTGCGCATCTGCACTCACTCACGACGTCAAATCTAGAAACGTCATCACCCCTTGCACAACTGCCTTTGCTCACTGGGTTAATTTTACTTCCATAATAGTTGACTTCTGAATCCATCACTGTTTAAGCACATACTTAAAATTATAAATGGAAACATGAGAACATCGTTTTTGATTGAAGCAAAGGAACCAAATTTTTGGATTCTTGATTAATTAAGAGTATAATTTTAAACACGACACAATAAAATAATTTAAATTTGGCACAAAATTATAATTGGGATAACAATTCAATTAAGATAATACTTGCTCCTTTTCCGTTAGAGGAACTCCTCCTTACCAATAAATGTAGTTCCTAGTTACATTAACACATTATTTTCATTGCATCGTTTCGTGTCACTTGAACTAAGAAGCCTAGAAAGAACAAGAACATAGAAGGAAAGAGAGAATTGTTCTATACAAAATAGGCGTGCAATCATCTAATATTGTGGCTTTTAAGTGGTTTACGAAATGTACAAGCTGCAATTTGATTGTTGTACGTCTAAAGCAACAGCAAACGAACAAACACCAGCCATTAAATAATTTCGTGTTGTTTTGGGTGCATGTGCCTTGACTCTTCCAAATATGGTAATTCTCGGACAAAATTTCTATGTACACAAGTTTGAGTCATCTGGGATTTAGTTAGGTATGGTAGTCCTCTTCGAACCATTGAAAATCAAATGCAGGAATGAGTGGTTTGCTGTCTCCTTACATCACTTTGGGCTGCTGTAAATGTGAACCCACCATTCTTTGTATGTACTTTTTGAGAATGAATGAATACAAACACGCGTTCATGTTTCATCGCTAGTGGACCTGATCAATATTGGTGGGCCTCAGGCCCAACTTTAACTCATCTGCTCATTAGCTGCTAGTCCTACCTTTCTGAGAATACAGGAGAAAATTCTACAACGTACACATGGATTCGTGCACTTAATTTCATTTTCTGTTTTGGCTTTACTAGTTCGTGGAAAACTCTCCAATGCCGACATGGCATATTATGCGGACGATAATTTGATTTTTAAATATTGATGGATTAACATTTTTACTACTAGAGATATAAATTTTTCACTATTAAATATGTTTGTGATATATAGTATCGCACTTTAAATATTTTCCTAATTTAGTAAAATTTAGAAATTTGATTTTTAAAAAGAGTTAGGTTATTTGAACTCTCAAATTTACTCAATTAATCTAATAAATTTTTATGATTGATTAATTAAATTACCTTTTTTATCCTACATGCATATCCGTTCAAACTGTTTTGCATATCCCTTGCCCTTGGCCCATTCTAATGATCTACAAGAGTCTTATGATTTCGGTCTGGACATGAAAGCCCAAAAATCAGTAGCCCACCAAATGAACTTCCTAACCAACAAAGGCCTTTTTCTGGGCCTCAGTTGGGCCTTTACGCTTCACCATCCATCCCTGTCTGCCACGTGGAAATCCTGCCACAGCTGTCCGAACTCTAGACGTTCCTTAAGGAGGAAGGTTTAGTGCGTAAAACGAAAACTTTCCCCATTTCGAAAGCATTTCGTCGTTTTATTCCTTCTCTCTGTTTCCATTTTCCCGTTAACTGCCAATCGCTTCGAGGAACTTGCTTTTCCGAGAAAAGAGAAGAAAACAGGGATGGGGCTGCTCTCCAACAGGTATGGGATGTTCATTATCCATCGTTATTTTTTTCAAGCAGAGATTTTGATCTTCTGGGGTACTCAGAATTCGTGGGAAGTGGAAGTGAAATGCTTCTTTCCTACGTTTTCTCGGGAGCCAAACGGTAAAAATGCATCTGGATATTTGTGGGTATTATGATTTGTAAAAGATATTGATCAAAGGAAATGAATGCAGAGTGGCTAAGGGGAGCCTGAAACCAGGGGATCACATCTACTCTTGGAGGACTGCTTACATCTATGCCCATCATGGTTATCTCTCTTTTTCTACTTTCCCATTTCCTTTATTTATTTTATGCTTCAATTTCATTTTTTTTGTTATGATAATTAATGTCTTTCCACTTGTAATGCTATGTTTGTGGATTGGTGGATTAAGATGATCCAAGGTTTTTGCATTATTAAAAGGCATAGGTAATTACGAAATGCTGGAATGGAAGATGTGGTGGTTAGGGCTAATGTAACTGAAGCATGGGAAAGATTTTTGGAAAATAGATGGTTTGAATGATAATGTGACTTTTGAGTTTAACCATATTGGTATTGTTTATTTTGCCAAGCAATCTCCTTCTTCTCTGTTTTGAGCTATATCATATCTTTTAAGTTATTTGTTCAATAGGCTGCGGAGTTTATGGGGTAGTTTATTTGTTCAGCAATTGTTTAACAAGGGAGCTAGGAGCTTCTTAGTGACAAAGTTGAACTTAAGTCATCCACTAGCTGATGGCATTTGGGGTCCAATGGCACCTCTTCATCTGTAAGATCAAGGGTGGCCGGTGAGGTTCCTGGTTCTTTCCTCGTGAATGACTGAGTGCATGTGTAATTTACCCAGGGGGAAAGACATTTATGAATAAGATCTTCACTAGAGACTAGAGCTGCAGTGCCTTAACAATATTTCTCTTACTATCTTTCACCTTGGACCTGATTGTTATCTCCGCTTCATCGTCTATAGGACTGTTTATCCTACGTTTAGATTTTGAGTGACGTTGTCGCCACCCGCAAACTACTCACCCCAGACACATGTTTTTCCATCCCCCAAACTTTTTTTTTTTTTTTTTCTGTATTTCCCTTCTTTGAATGGCTGCAGCCATGACAGCCGCCATGGGCACTTCCATGGGATTGCTTGCCCCCAACCAAAGGAAGTGCTCCTTGGCTACGGGGTGCTGCCCATGGAGACGACACCTAGTTAGGAAGATATCTCAGGATAAAATTATAAATTAAATTTATTAAGGGGCTGGGATGGGCAAGCATTTTGGGTGGTAATATACACATTCTAGATTTTCTCCTGATTGAGGGTGACCACCGCAATTTCTCCTGGTTGGACTGTATCTCTAGGTCATCATCATAAACATTGACTTGGGGACTAACAGGTTGGTTAATTAATTGAGTTCAAGAAACATCATGGATTGGTTTGTGTTCTGCAACAATGATATATTTGCTCAGTATCTTCCTTGTGTGTGTTTAGAAGTAAAGTAACATTTTCAATCTATCCTAAAGAGGGCAGGCAAAACTCATTTGGAGCCAAATGCTTCTATTCATGAAATTGTTTGTTACCTCTACTTTTTCTATATCACTCAGTTACAATAAGAACAACTTTGCTCAATTTCTTGTTCTTCATATCTATTTGTTGATAAATATCCTTTCTGGTGCATGGACAATGAACAGGCATCTATGTTGGGGATGACAAAGTCATTCATTTTACCAGACATGGCCAAGAAGTAGGAACAGGAACAGTGCTAGATGTTCTCTTGGTTAGCTCAGGACCACATCGAGCTCAACAGCCCTGCGAAACTTGCACTCGAGGGGAAGAGGACAGTGGGGTTGTCTCCTCGTGCCTGAACTGCTTTCTTGCAGGTGGTGTCTTGTATCGTTTTGAATATGCTGTCAGCCCTGCTCTGTTTCTTGCAAAAGCACGAGGCGGAACTTGCACTCTTGCAGTCTCGGACCCAGATGACGTTGTGGTCCATCGAGCAAAATTCCTGCTTGAAAATGGCTTTGGTTGCTATAATGTATTTAAGAACAACTGTGAAGACTTCACTATTTACTGCAAAACGGGGCTGCTTGTGGTGAATCAAGGAACAATTGGGCAAAGTGGCCAAGCAGTATCCATAATAGGGGGACCTCTTGCAGCTGTTTTATCCACACCATTGCGGCTTGTTACCACCAACGTTTATGGGATGGCAGCAACAGCCATTGGAGTATACTGTGCTAGTAGGTATGCTGCTGACATTGGCATGAGGATGGATGTAATGAAGGTGTCTCCGGAGGATATGACAAGAAGACTGGCTGCTGGCTTGCTCCAGGTGGCCGATACCCAAATCTCTGTGGCCCCTGTAAGAGCGTCTTCCAACCTTGTCACTCACTAGTTGTTTTGCCAGAAGTTTTTTTTGGATTGAGTTCTTATGTTGCAAATTATGACTTCTGCTATATTTATAAACTAGTCTGTCGTCTGGTTACTGAAGTGACTTGAACTATGAACTAACTTGTTATTTGTGTAATTGTGTGTCTGAATTCTGAAATCTTAAAACAGAGCATGTGTTTATTTTCTGTAAGAGCACTCGTGCCCACCAGTATTTATAGGTGTATGCTAGTTTGGTGGCATGTGCTTACTCTTATCAAAACCCTGTTTCTCGATATGAATGTGAACAACTATTACGAACTTATAAAAATTCAGAAGAAAATAAAATGCTATGGGTGGGCTTAAAGCCTATGATAGACATTACTGATCCATTTATATGCAGCCCTCAATCCATAGAGTTAAGAAGATATTGTTCTCAAGGGCTTGGAAGTGGATGTAAACAGCGTTTTATATGATAGTTGATGGCCTTTAACGGCCCGAAACACAGAATGTAAGGGCCCAAGGATCCCTGTTATGTAAGCATGTTTTAAAACTTGAAAGCAATTGGAAAACAATCATCTCCCAAACAAATAAACTCAGCAAAGGAAGCTTATTATATAGTAAAATAGAATTATCAAATAGTCCCTTGTTTGAAATAACCATTGCTAAAACTGTTAGAGCTAGCTGAAATTTAAGTAGACATGAGGAGGAAAAAGACCAAACATGAGGAGGAAAAAGACCAGACGGAGGTGCTGTATTGGGCAACTTGTTATTGGTAGGGGCATTAGCATTGGACCACTAAACCACCCAAGTGAGAATAGTATTTTGTGGCTGAAAAGGAACCTCAGAGAAATAAGTTTCATGTTTCATTAGTAAATATATGTGCAAAAAATGGTAGCATTAAAGGCTACCAGGTAGGCAGGTATGTATGTAGATGCTGTGCGTCCATGGTGATCGATGATTACTATGGTAGTAGTATTAGTAGCAATGGTGGTAGCAATTAAACATTCGTGGGAGTAGCTAGCATTGCTGTATGGTGGTAGTAGATAGTAATTATGGTGATACTTATGACAGTGCTAATGTTGGTGATGTAGCTGTCTAACTCTATTGGTGGTGATGACATTATGTTGTATATCCAAGCAATAATGTGAAAAATTGTATGTTGTTGGAACCCATGATCAATATTCAACAAACGATCACTTATTTAATTGGGTTTCATCATACTTACTGTTCTGTTTTTTCTTTTTCACATAAATTATTAAACGTGCCAAAAAATTGAGTGCCAAATTTGAATGTTATCAAACACATTTAACTTTAATTTGTATTCGTATTCGTATGAAAAACTTTTACTTTTAAATTTTAAGTCTGAGACCGGGAGAAATGAGGAAATGATGCGAGTCAAACTCTTATTATAAGTGAGGAGATAATTGTTTTATCATTAAAATTACATATTATGTGTGTATTCATATAAGAAATTTACATGATCACTTTGAGAATAATTATAAATGATATGTCTCATCATGTATATTTGGGGATTATGGGGTTAGAATAGCCTCAAAGATTTTGAAGAAAGATGTCTATGATCATCTTGTGACTCAAATAATTAGAGAAACAGATAGAGTACTTCTCACAAAAAGTTGATGTTTTAGGCATGTGACTAAAAGACACATTTTAAGAATTAAATAGATAAAGTAATCACTGGAATAACAATAACAACAAAAATGACACAGGTATTTGTTGCATTGGTTTGATGAGCAAAACCAAGAAAGGGCTAAAAATCATTTATATGGAGATGTCCATGCTTGACAGCCATATATGCATACAAACTCTGCTGGTAGCTAGCTAGTACCTTCTTCACAACAAAACAATGTTATCTGGATGACACGTATCTCTTAAATTATTGACCAAAGATTGGGGGTCTCTATTGGAGTTCTCAGAGGACTGTATTACTTGAGAATCGACATTTAACTAAAGGAAATATCTAACTCTCAGGCATTATTAATCATTTAAGTACATTGAATAGAATCAAACTCATGATTAATTATTAGCCCCAGGGACTTTTATCATTTAATTTTTATCTTCTGTGTAGTGGAGTGAACCTTGAGTAAGAGAGAGTTGCAGCTTTATCAGTGATATATATGGGAATTATTCTCTCTGGGAATAGTTTTATTATAACTCTATTCTACTTCTTTATATCCATGGTATTCTAACTATTCCATTCATTCGAAACCAAAAATTTAAGCCGTTAGAAAAAAATGACATGCAGATAAAGAGAAATAAATAATGTCACATCTATTATACTTTATAACTTTACAAATTAACAAATAAGTGAGATTGGGGATCGGATACTTCAAATCCGGAAATTCAAGTACCTAGAATATCATGTCACGATACATACAATCACTTTGTATATCAAACTAACATAGAAAACAAAAACTTATCTGATATTCCATTAATTCTACTATATGAGTCATATGACATTGGAGATTCAATAATAAAACATATCTTATGATGAGGCTAATAAAAGTATACATTTTGAAGAATGGACATGATTAACATGAGGAGGGGGGGGGGGGGGGGGGGGGTGGGGGCTAATCTTTTTGACTCTTTGGACCCAAGTTAATCTGCTTCTCACTATAATCAAGAAAGCATAAGATACCATATATTTTTGTCTCTGCTTTGTGGCTCACCTTTGCACCGCCAGGCTTCACCGAATTACAGATCGAATCATTGAATATGAATATTTTACCCCACAAATATTTTCTTAAAAGAAAATAGTATTTAAAATAAGAGATATTAACCTTTTAAATTAATTTTTTATAGAGCGTAACACCATTACTTTTTTTAAATAACTAAAGCCCATATTCAAAATCTAGCGCTATATAAGATAACAATAATTCATTGCTTTCAGATTTCTCTTTCCAAAAATCACTAAATTATAGGGAATTATTAAATTATTAGAATCATGGTTGTTCGTATTTATGTTGTAGGATTAATTTTATTGTTGTCTCATGTTGCTAGTGTATTAGCTATTGTATTTTCATTAAAATGTAGGTTCCTTATTAAATAATTTAGAATGTAGGTTTCTTATTGTAGGATTTTGATGTAGGTTCTTCATAGTACTTTTATTAAATGTAAGTTCCTTATTAAATTATGATAACATAAGTTCTTATTGAATAATTCATGTATGTTTCTTAGTTTTTTTTTTATACGAAGTTTATTCCTTGTAGGTTTTATATTTGTTTATGAGAATTGTATGTAGGTTCATTATATTTACTTGTTAGTGTAGGTCACTTACTTATTGTGTAACCTTATTAATACACATTAATTCTTATAAAGACAAAGTATAGAAATCAAAGGATATGTGAGTAGTGAAATTTTATAGTGTAGGTGCGTAGAAGTATATTTCGTAGATTCCTACTTATTGCATAACTCTAATTTTATTCCTATAGGTTGTTTAGAAGTTTATGAAAATTCATATTTGAAATTAAAAAGAAATAAAAGTCTAAATAATGAATTATGAGCATTAAAAGCACTAAATATTTAGGAAGTAATAACATCAGTTACCAACAATAAAGAGTCAAATAATAAAAAAAAAAAAAAGTATGATATGAGGTTGAAAGCATAAAAGAGATTTACAATATCTAAATTTTAAAAAACGCTGATTAGGAAATATATATATATATATATATATAGAAAATAGGTAAGTTGACAACTAGTTAAAGAGGTTAATACATAAAAAAAAAAAAGAAATTTGTGGGTTTTAAATTTTAATCAAAGAAATATAAATTTGATGGAGGTTTCCCTAATTTTCTATTAAAATAATTGAAAAAAAATATATGGTTAGAATGGATACATGGCTCCCACTTTTTGTCGGTATGTTTGTGGGAGGATAACGATTGATCCAAATCCAATAGCTAGGTTGCTGGTTGCATGCATAATATAGATACACAAACTTCAAACAATTGTTTACGGAAGTTGTTGGGTCCATTAGGATTTAGGACCACTACCAATATACCATGGCTCTGTGGATAAAACATTATCTATATAGTTTAATTAAGGGTAAATTACACGCAGGTAACTCAAATATACACCCTTGTTCACTTGAGTATCCCAATAAAAAAAAGTTGTTTAGAGATACCTTAACTACTGATTTTGCACATCCAGGTACTTCCGTCAACTATTCCATCAGGGAGGCCGTTAATTGCCTACATGGCACACTCACATACCTTTAAAAAAAATGTCCGTTGACTTTAAGTACTAAATTGTAATGTTTTTTCATTTTAACTACCAAAACGTTTATGTCATTTCATTTTAGATATTAAATTTCAGTTTATGTACCAACTTTAAAAAAACATGGTTATACTAACAGTCATAAATTTTTTATTGATTTTTTGTTTTTTTAATATTTACAAGGTTTAAACTTTAATGTTTGGTCTATGGGTTATATGACTCTATCCCCCAAATCTAAATTAAAAGCATTAAACCCTTATAAAGTTTGAATTTTTATGAATTTGAAACCGTCATATTTGTGATTGTCGAACAATCACAACTGTATAGCAAACTAATTTATGACCTAATCCAAAATGTCTTGTTTTAGGTTAGTACCTAAACTAAAAAAACTTAGTGTCTTGCTGGTTTACTGAAAAACTATTGATATTTGGTATTTAATCCTAATTTTCTATTAAAAAAATGTCACGTGGACAAAAAAATAATAAAAAATAAAATAAACTTTAAAAAATAGAAAATTAGAATTAAATACCAAATATCAATAGTTTTTCAGTAAAGCAGTAAAACACTAATTTTTTTTTAGTTTAGGTACTAACCTAGTGTAAGACATTTTGGATTAGGTCACAAATCAGTTTGTTAGATAGTTGTGACTGTCGAACAGTCACAGTTGTGATTGAATTGTGACTGTTTCAAATTTATAAAAATTCAAAATTTTTAAGAGTTTAATATTTTTGATTTAGGCTTGGGGGATAAAGTCATATAATTCAAAAACTAAACATTAAAGTTTAAGCCTTGCAAATATTGAAAAAACAACAAATTAATAAAAAAGTTATGACTGTTAGACAGTCCCAGCTCGATATAACTATGTTTTTTAAAATTAGTACCTAAATTAAAATTTAGTACCTAAAGTAAAATGACATAAATGTTTTGGTAGTTAAAATGAAAAAATATTATAATTTGGTACTTAAAATCAACGGATCTTTTAAAAAATGAAATAATTATTTAAAAAAACAAAAAAAATTAAAACATAATAATTAAATTAAAAAAGAAAAAGAAAAAAATGAAGTTGCAAGCTTGCAGCCCTCCTCCCTCCAAGACCCAGCCATCATTCTGACCCCAACCACCCTGCCACCGACCTCAGCAACCACGCCGCCGACCCACCCCCTCTTTCTCCCTACCCCTCTCCTCTCTCTGCCTCACTCTCTCTCTATCCCCGCTCCTCACTTTCTCTCTCTGCCTCGCTCTCTCTCTCTCTCTGAAACCCCAGCCCCGACCCGCCCTACCCCGAGCTCCACCCTTGTTCAGATCTGAGAGAAACAAAGTGAGAGAGTGACAAAAAGATGGAGCTGGTGGCCGGAGAGGGAAGGGAGGTGGGTGAGTCACTGGGTTGGGTGGCCGACACGGGGGAGGCAGAGGGAGGAGGGCTCGGGGCTGGGCTTAGGCTAGGGTTTCGAGGAGAAAGAGAGAGTTAGAGAGAGAGGAGAGGGGGTGGGTGGCTGGGTGGGTCGACGGCGTGGTGGCTGGGGTTGGCGACAAGGTAGCTGGGTCGGAAAGGTGGGTGGCTGGGTTGGGTGGGAGGCGGAGGGAGGGGTGAGAGGCAGAAGGAGGAAGGAGGAGGGTGGGTGGCCGGGTTAGTGTTTGGTTTATTTTAATTTAATTATTGTGTTTTAAATTTTTTAGTTTTTAAAAATAATTATTTCATTTTTTAAAGCTTACTTTATTTTTTATTATTTTTTTGTCCACGTGACATTTTTTTTAAAGGTATGTCAGTGTGCCACGTAGGTAGTTAACGGCTTCCCTAACGGAATAGTTGACGAAGGTATGTACCTAGGTGTGCAAAATTAGTAGTTGAGGTACCTCTGAGCAACTTTTTTTTTTATTAAGGTACTCAAGTGAACAATGGTGTATATTTGAGATACCTGCGTGTAATATATTTGCCCTTTAATCAAAGTTTCAAGATTCTTGTTTGGATAGAGGAATATAAGTATATTTTCCTTTAGAATTATGGGTAAGCAAAAAGAGCAAGGACCACCATTTTTGAAGAATGAAATAAATTTTATGAGACAATTTGATACATTTATGTTGTTATGCTCCTATGTTATTTTAGAGTGTTGTTCAGATAAAATTATACATGAATATATAGTGGAAATGTTTGTCATATATACGTCTTACGTCTTGAAAAAAAGTTTGTCGATCATACGATTATTATGTGACATATAATTACTGTATGACATACAATTATTTTTGGACTCTTGAATGTTGATGGATTCATTTTTTCATTACTAAGGTATTATTATATGACATACATTTACTATATAATTAAAGACGAACTCATATATAATTTGGATATAACAATATTATGTTTATACCGTTATCTCTATAATTGTGGTTCTCACGATCATGAATTCATATATCCAAGGAAATTTTTGCTATACTGTATAGACAACCACTAATAAAATTTTAGATGTTAATGAGTTTAACTGTTTACTAATAAAATTTTGATTTCTACTATTTAATGTGATTATATATATATCATACGTTCCTGTATCAAAGAGATCTCTCCATCCGAACTGAACCTTAATGTTTGAGTGTTGGACAGCCAAACTGAACTTACCCAGAGCAATATACATGTCTTTGACCATGATAACCTTAGATTTCGATCTCAATTAATCAATCAATCGCAATTATTTATTGGAGGAACTAAAATAATGCAATACGATGAATTAGAAAGAGCCAAATTTCCCCACCGACAGAGAAACTCGTGCAAATTACTTATTTCCAAGCAATAGTAGAATAGTACAATTAGTTAAATTATTGAGAATTGAGAGTTTTTTCCCTTCTCTACTTAAGTTCCTTTTTTTTTTTGGTCAAAAATTAAGTTCCATTTAAAAGCAGTTTCAGCCTTCATTGCAAATGTTTGCTGAGTGCTACATTATATGCATGTGTTGCCTATTGAAAATCTAATCAAACCCAAATTCTTATTCTCATTATGTGTTTTTTTTTTAATGTCAAAACATAATTTATTGAAATAAATAGGGTATTACATAATATGTAGAAGAGGTTTCCACCAAGGAGGAACTTCATTCTGCCATAAATGAAACTTACAATTCAAAGCAAAACTAGCAAACACATATGCAACTTGATTATAGTTTCGAGAAATATAATCACATATAGAACTATCAAATAGATGTCAAACCCTTTGCCTCATAAGATGCCTATCTGATGCAAGATCCTCCACTAGGCTTTTAAATCAATTAATGATAGCTTGAACATCCAACTCAAAAACCAGAACTTCAATACCTGCAAGCAAACAACTGTAGCCCGCAAAAGATTGCTCTGGGACGAAGAGATGCCGAAAAGAGCGGATGTGCAATCACCACCACAACTTTTTTGTGACTATCTTGAAGAATAACACCAACACCTCTAGCTCTCGTCGCGGACACAAAAGAACCGTTCACGCTTGCTTTCAAAACAACAATAAACTAACAAAAATTTATTTCGTTGATAGTTAGATAAAACCCTAAATCAATAGAGGGACTCAACAACCAAAACTAAACTAGAGTTTATGGTGAAACCCTAGTCAAATCCTCAATCAATAAAGTGACTCGACAAAACTAAAACAACTAAATCATCTAAATCACAAGCTTGCAGCAACATAGAATTCCCATCTAACCTGTGATCATTTGGAATTGTCATAATTTTATTTTATGATGTTAAAATAAAAAGTATTTATTTGCTGGTTTCGATATAATTGGGTTTCATCCATGCACAAAGCCAACCCTCAAAAAGAATATTTTTGCACCAATTACCTATTAGGGATAAACTAATGTTAATCTCACAGTACCTCCTCTGCCATTGGTTGGTATTTTATTCCTTGCATTCTCTTTAGCCTGAGTCTTCCATGGAACATGCCCCCATGGAAGACTCACTATTCTCTCTATGTTTTTTTATAAAATTGCATGATGTGACTCTCAACTTTTAATATGATTATGCTTGTGTGTGTATTGCTGGAACCCATTGTTAAGCAATTGAACAATAAATTAAGATTGACCTCTAGAGTCATCAACAACATTACTTGCAAGTTAAACCATGCTTACTTATTGACCAAAAAACAACCATGCTTATTCCTTATTCCACAGCACCGGCTTAAAACTTTTTCGAAATTAAGGGCTTGTTTGATATAGAATTTGGAAACATTTTTTCATTTTCAAAAATGAAAACAGATTGACAATTGCTAGAATGGTGTAATGGCTTCATAAAAAAAGAAAAAAAAAAAAAAAAAGGAGAATGGTATAATGGCTTTGAAAGATAAGAATTTGAGTGAGGGTTTGTAACTTTAGTGATTAAGAATATTTATGGTTTTTACTCCTACAACTAATATCCCGAATTCAAATCTCTTCCCCCAACAAAAAAAAAAATCCAAAAATTGCTAAAAAACAACCCATTTAAAAAAGAAATATAATATATATGAAACTATCATTTTCAAAAGGGTTGTTAATTCATAACCCTTAAATATCTAAGAGTTTTTAACTACCCCCAACATGTTTTTCATTTTCTCCCACCCCTTCAATTTTCCTTCAATTTCTTTTTCGTCCTTGATGTCGATTAGACAATTACAGTTAAATTGTAACTGTGTATCACCATTACATATGCAAATTGTGACATAGTAACACCTCCAGTGTTGCATTTTTACTTAATTTTTTTTTTCAGAAAATTAGAGTTCAGTCCTTATTACATTTCTTCTTTGAAGTTTGAATTGAAACTTTATGGGTTTATTTATTTTTTTTCTAAATGAAGTCCTTTGATCATTGTCACGTCAAAGAAATATGTCATGAATTTGTTTTTTAGGGTATAAGGTACGGGTTTACCATAGAATAGGGTTTGTGAAAACTGTATTTAGATTTTAACTTTAAGATTTTTTATGAAGTCCAAAATTTCAGAATTAAAATCTAACTTAAAGCCAATAAACCAGTACTGAGGGCTTGAGGAAGAAGCAAAAATGTACTACCAAACACTTGATCATGGCCGCCGAGCACTTGACGCCTAGTATGCGTGAAAAAAAATTAGAAATTAATGAACTAATATTATGTAACGTAGAATAGTTACAATATTATTAGAGTTTAGTTAAAATTCTAAAAGCCGTAAGGATTTAGCCTATAAAATGTAAAATTAAATGACCTACATGAAAGTCCCCATAATTTTTTTAAGAATCTCATTTATCTCATATGGTTTAGAAGTAATGAACCTACTACGTACATTGAATTTCATTAGATTTCATAAAAAAATCCGTCATCCGATTCAATCATGTTAGTTTTTTAATATAGAAATTCAATCTAATTTATCTAACCAAAATTATCAAAATTTGTTGAAGTATATTGGATTATATTTCATTACATTGGATCGATTGAGTGAATTGAATTGGGTTTTGAAACCCCACACAAAGTAAACCTAACATTTCCATTATTAATATATATTACATGGTTGCACACCTCTTGAAACTTTGAAAGACAAAAGGCATGAAAAGAGCGTGCATGTATTATTGCATAAGCCATCTTTGTTTTTTTTTTTTCTTTTACATTCAGAATTTAATTATAAGCTAATTGGCTCCACGGGATCGGGATTTACGCGGGAAGGTCAAAGGTTGAGGCAAGTAGTTGATCGTGGGTACCCAAAAATCGTGCCCAACAGTACTAGTGCCTGGTGCACGCGTACGCCACCGTCATCGATTATCTCCGCAATCGCCGCTTAACACGTGGCCACATCTTTCATATTTTTCTTCTTTATTTTTATTTGGTTTTGACTCGTTGAGCTTTTATTTTCTTCTCATATATATTTCTTCTTTTTTAATTGTCTTCTTTAGTCGTCGTGCATTATATTAGACTAAAATTGTAGGAACTGATAAACATTAAATGACACTTAAGTTATGTTAAAAGAGTTGCAAATTCGCATAGTAAAAATATAGTCCAAATAGCCAGCTTTGAGGGTAGGCGAAAGAGGCAATGAGCCCCCCAATTGTTGAGGGCTTCCAAATTTATACACTCATTATATATATGTACGTGCTATGTTAGGCCTAGTAATATACATGAATGGTTGAAGACCACATTTTTATAATTTACTTTGAGCTCTCAAATTTTCAGGATCGGCCCTAATTTTATTAAGTTCAATCTAGCTAATCCAACATACAAAACAAGAATTATAGATGGTCGTGACCATCTAGGATTAATGTTTTCTGGTTGTTGCATTTTCAATTACTAAACTAGACCCAAAATTTAAAAAATTACCTTGAAAAGTTATAGGTTTATGAAGAGTATTGCTCACCTAAAAGATAAATTTTGAGTACAAGTGAGCACGTACTTATTGTATTCAACGGTTAAATTTACTACAACCAGTTAATGAGTTATTAAGTAATTTGAATACTTAAACATTGAGTTCAATATATGGTAATTATACATCGTACCTTACGGTTACTAAAAATTTGTTTCTCATCATCTTGGATGAACTTAATTAATTTAATAAATATATACATCATACCATCAAGAGGAGGACTGTCATCTGAAAAAATAAAATAAAAAACAAGCCACTTACATGCATCCATTATAATATGGCCCAGTCGAGCAAATCAAACTTAATTATGTAAAGCTTAGAAGTATTTCTTTTTGGTATGACATCTTTGGAATTCTTCTGGTGTTTGTTTTTCCTTGTAAAAATGGATCTTGATAAACTATATAAAATAACAAGACCAAATATATCTTTTGAGTTTGGTAATGATTGATTTCTTGCAACCTTCCTAATTTATATAAGAAAATTAATTTTAAAAATTATATATGTTGATACGCAAAATTTGTCACGCAATCAACCTAGCCTTTGACCTCCACGTCAAGACCTATGTCAATCATTACGTCACTCTCCTTCTACCCTGTACGCTAAAACATAGAACACTAAACGTAAAGGGGGCACAAGTGTGATACAAGCCAAGGACCATTCGACGCTCAAGTCAATAATCACACATTTTCAGAATATTTTAGAGAGCTAGTGTTGCATATCATACCTGGGGGCTAGTGTGCCCTATTTATAGTGAGAGGGTCTCCTAGGCCTTGTCAAATTAGGGTTCCTGATAGCTTGTCACCTAAGTCCTAGCTTAGGATAGGCCGTGACTCCTTATCCAAGTAGAACACGCATTTTCCTAAGCCAACTTTTACGCAAGCTAGGCCTTCTAGCCAAGAAACTCATCCACTCCATCTTAGTCGCCTACAGACTTCACCACTTGGGACTCCATGGGAACTCAAGTACAATCATGGGCCGACACCGGTACCGGGCCATCTCCAAAGCGCCTCCCTCCCTAGGGCGTCCCTTGGGCGTAGGCCTTTAAGACTCTCTTACAACGAAGCCATAAGCCTAAATCGTTGAAGTTTGGGTCTTCCATTAGTGTCAAGGCTAAGGGTACTTGCACATTCAGTGCACCAATTAAGGCCCACTCAGGCCTTGCACCTTTATGATATCGAGCGTTCGTATTCATGAGTATCAACTCATGATCCATCACAGGCTACCACCTATGTCTAAGTTGAGGCTAGACTAGCCTTGCTTCTCGGGGTCACCAAGCCTTACCGGCCGTGGCCTACTAGTCGCCAAGCCTGTCGCTAGGCCTTGGTCCTCTGGGTCTCGAGCCCATGTTTGAGCCTCGCCCCATCCACTAAATCTTTCGGGCATATAAACGCGTTTCTAGTCTCTTGAGTCTTTTTCTTAGCCCATGTCTAGGCAAACAATGATCCGAAAAATCATTCGAGCCTAGTTGTTTCCATTTCTATAACGCGTAGTTTTGCTCGATCAATATGAGTATCAACAATATATAATCAAACTTTGTATTGCTACTTACATTGTTTTTTGGTACTTAGAAAATTAAAAACTTTTCATAAAAATATATAATATTTTTTGACTGCCTTCAACTACTTTTTTCAAACTTGTACATGTGATCCCATTGAAAAAAAAAAAAAAAAATCTAAAAACTTGTACATGTGATGTTTTGGATTTTTTTTCTTGGGTCATTGATTCGTCTATGAATTATGGGATGGCAGCTTAATAGAGTTTGGGGAATTAATTTGGTCAAGACAAATCTAGCAAAATGTATATAGAAATTATGAGTGTTCTCTTTATTATCGTGTGACAGAAAATCTATAAGAAAAAAAAAAAATAATAATTCCATTCAAAACTTGGATGATCTAGTTTTCAATTATTTGACCAAAATTCAGACGAAGTTTGATTTATTGATTAGGTGACCTGGAAGGACGCATGGAATCTTCCAAATATTTACAAGTTACATTTTTTAAAATATAATCGATAATAATCAAATAGATTGATGCATGAAAGTGTTTTGTTTTGAGGAAGAATAGAATAACCATGCATATATATATGATTTCTGTAGCAGATTGAGCATAAAATGGGGAGACATATTACTTAACATGTATAGTCCCCCTATTGCATTGCCATTTTTAGTTTTAGCTACAAGAGGAAGCAAGTTGTGTAGAAACTAGAAAGTCATTTTAATTGGCATGAGAAGCGTTTTATTTTTCTTAAAAGGAGGTATGAACTATAAAGCATTTGTTATTTTATTATTAAAAATATACAGAGAAATTAAAATTAAGACCATCATCAATGTTGTCGTAATAAAATATTCCATTTAGTGCCGACATCATCACAAAGTAAATATCTTTATTGTCGCGAAAAATTTGTGTAATATTCTTCTTATTACAAGTTATCTTTTCATCAAACTATTCTCACGTGATAAGAATTACCCTAAATCCCAAACAAGTTTTTCTCCTTATGAACATGTCTTGGCCTCTTCTAATGTGTTGATACTCTTATCACTCTTAATTAAAGCTCCATTATCATAGAGTTCTTCCCTATTGTTATTTGGTGTTAAAAATATATTTTATATTGAGAATGTAAAACTCATTATATATATATATTTGGTTTACTTATTTTATACTTAACTCAATTTTGGTCTACTTATTTTATACTTTGTTTAATTTTGGTCTATAATTTTTTTAAAATTATGATTTTAAATCATTTTGGTTGTGTTTTCTTTAATTATAATTGAAGTATAAGTTATATTTTATCATTTTTTAGTTATAGGAACCAATTTGGAGTATTAGAATTAAAGAGAATTAAAATTTGATGAAGTTTAAAAAATCTGAAAATTTTCTACGAAAAATTGGTAGTTTCGGGTACCCTACTTTGGAGACATTTATCTTAAGTTTTAGAACTCCAATTTGAATGATCTTTATATGGTTATAAAAAGAAAATGTATAGTTTTAAAACAAGTATATGTTTGCTGAATTTGGCTGAGATTTTATATGGTAAAAGACGGGACAAATTTGAGAAAACAAATCTAGACCTTTATTGAACAAGTGAAACAATTAGTGAACTAAAATAGAACTTAATTAAAAAAGATCGTTAACCAAAATTGAACTATGTATAAAATAAGTGGACAAAATCTATAATTTCCTTATATATATATATATTTCCAATTGGTGCAATTGAACCAACTTTGATCAACAGTAGTTCTTATATATATATAAGAAAATTTCCAGTCATTGACTCTTATACAATTAACTTCTCCAACTTTCCAAACCACAAGTATAAGCTATAGTAAGATTTACTTACTTAGAAAATGTTACTCAATGAATGCCGACTATGCAGTGGCATCTTTTTCATCAATCAATGTGTACGGAGATAGTCTTCCTCGATCTTTCAAAATTTGACCTTTCCCTATTATTGACTGTAGGCTGTAGCTTATAGTTAAACATCTGAATTCGATCTATACGTGCACAAAGTAACCTAAAAACCGACAACTAATTGCCATTTGGAACGATAATATTAATTTAATTTCTTACAACTCATGACTTGTCCATTTACCCTATCTATGCTGGCTTAGGTGTCAACTTGACAATAACTCCACAATAATGATAATTATGAAATGAAATTCAAATAAAAAAAGTTAAAAAGGTTGCTTCTAATTCAGACAGAGCAGAAGTTGAAGAGTAGCTTCTAATTCTAAGCAGACAAAAATCCAGGTCACGGGATCCAGAAGTAGCCATGGATCAGTCCAGTCCAAACCCACCAAAAAAATATTCGATACAAAATTAATTAAAAAATAAACAAATAAAAAGACCATTTATGAAGATTTTGTTTTTATAGGTTAGACTATTAATTCATATAATAAAGAGTAATTATACTCTCAATGTCTCAACCGTCCCATTCCTAATTCCCTTGATTAGTGATTACCTTCAGTCGGTCCAACAGCACACACTAAAAGTTAAAAGAAATAAAGTATGAGAAATTAGAATACATGAAAAAAATGTTCTTTTGTTGAACAGGCAGACATGTCATTGCAGAGAAAAATATGAAAAAATTACACATTTTTAGAAAGTTATTTTTGAAAGTATAAGACTTATTTTTTTAAATTTTAGAAAGTTATTTTTGTTAGCACAAGTCTGCCAAATACAAAATCTCTTCAAAAGTTGTCATCTATAAGCCATATCAATATTTAGAGATGTCTATAAAAAAAAAAATTCAATATTTAGTGGAAAAAAGTTAACAAAACTAATTGATAAGAGCAACTTGACACACAAATTAAAATTTAAAGGAGAAAGTAACAAATAATGTTCTAATTCTTAAAATTTGGTATCAAATTATGGTATGTCTAATATGACTCACTGCCAATATATACTAAAAGACCAATCAATATAGGTGGATTATTAATATTATGGGTTTGTTTGGTTTAAGTTTCGGAGGTTTGAATGAGAAATTAATTTCATTTTCACATTTAGTAAATACAGTGAAGAGAAATTAATTTCTGATCTAAAGAAATCTGATGCCCTTATTGGGGGAAAAATAAAATCCTTACTCCAGCTTGAGTTTTGTTTTTCCCTTCTTAGAAAAACATTTATTGCTTTTTTTTTTACACAATTAACCATTTTGGGAAAGCACACTACTAACAAAACTAATACTTAAATAAATAATAGATGAAGGTATAATTGAAAAATTGACACTTTTTATTTCCAATTCCAGCATAACCCAAACATAAAAATGAAAATAAAAATAAAAAATAATTTATAGTTTACTTTCTCAAAATTACTAAACAGAGAAAAAAATAATTTTATATTCATTTTCTTTCAGAAAATGCAAAAGAATTGATTTCCTAATTATGTGAACCAAACAACCCTGTGCGGCAGTATTACAATCACATCCAAAAATTTACTAGTGAAAGACAATAATACCCTTGCTAGCTGAAAAGGAAGGTGTGGTGTGTGGTTAACGAATTTCCGAAATATGGATGGGACAGTACATGCATCATAACGAGATATAAATTCCCAATTAGGATTTAGGTGCATACCACATATGTTCTCCAGACATGCATGATGCATTGATGCATCCCACATTTTCTTTTCTTCCATAGTTACATCTGGGTGTTGAAATTTTCTAATAAAGATCCGGGTTTAATGGCCGTAACTTGGTCTTAAAGCTTATTTTGTTTTTGATCGAGAAAAAAGAGAGAAAAAAAGCTTAAAACTTTTTCGTTTTTTATTGGTTTTTTTGTTAGTACTATTCTCAATAACTACTGGGAGTCTGTGACAGAGTGTTTGTCACTTCTCTTATCACTGATCTTTTGCCGTGGTTCGTGGTCTTCAAGTAATCTGAATTCTTTCTTTGTTTCTCTCACTACCCACTATTTGGGTTCAAGATTTCAGCAGAAGGGTAGTCCAAGAAACCGCCATTGATGACCATATGAAGCTTCTTTGCCACAGCTTTTTGAGGTTTGTCAATGTTTCTTGTGAAAGCATGGGACAGCATCACAGATCTGCCATGGAAGACCATTGTGGAAAGCTTGTTGTGCTAGCAGCACTTCTCCTTTCACTTGTTTCAGTGGCTTTCAGTGCCACAGACCCGAATGACTTGGCTATTCTCAACCAGTTCAGAAAAAACTTGGAGAACCCAGAGCTCTTGAAGTGGCCTGAAAATGGTGATGACCCATGTGGCCCTACAAAGTGGAACCATGTGTTCTGTTCTGGTGAGAGGGTTTCTCAGATTCAGGTTCAAAATTTGGGCTTGAAGGGTCCTCTGCCTCAGAACTTCAACCAGCTCTCTGAGCTCACCAACATAGGCCTCCAGAGGAACCACTTTAGTGGGCCATTACCATCCCTCAAAGGGTTGTCAAAATTGCAGTATGCTTTTCTGGATTACAATGATTTCACTTCCATTCCTGATGATGTCTTTGAAGGGCTTGATGCGTTGGAGGTTTTGGCATTGGATGGAAACAATTTGAATGCTAGTACAGGGTGGACATTGCCTCCTCAGTTGGCAAACTCAGCACAATTGCAAAACATTACTTGCATGTCTTGCAATTTGGTTGGTCCTTTGCCAGATTTTCTTGGCAACTTGTCCTCTCTAACAGTGTTGGAACTTTCAGGCAATAGCTTAACTGGTGAAATTCCTGCGAGTTTTAATGGCCTGAATTTGCAGATTCTTTGGTTGAACAATCCAAAAGGTGGGGGCTTGACTGGTCCAATTGATCTGCTCACAACAATGGCACAGCTCAATAGCGCGTGGCTCCATGGGAATCAGTTCACAGGTACAATCCCAGAGAGCATTGGTAATTTAACTTCTTTGAAGGATCTTAATCTCAATCAAAACCAATTTGTTGGCCTAGTTCCTCATAGCTTGGCCAATTTGGAACTTGACAGTTTAAATTTGAACAATAACCATCTGATGGGTCCAATCCCAGTTTTTAAAGCTCAAAATGTGACTTATGCTTCAAATTCATTTTGTCTTTCCACTCCCGGGCTTCCTTGCGCTGCGGAGGTTACGGCACTTATAGAGTTCCTTGATGGGTTGAATTACCCTTCAACACTTGCTTCTAAATGGTCTGGTAATGATCCTTGTCAAGGGTCATGGTTGGGAGTGAGTTGTGACAACAATGGAAAGGTCTCTGTTATAAATCTGCCCAAGTATAATCTGAATGGTACCTTGAGTCCTTCAGTTGCTAAGTTAGATTCTCTTGTTCAAATTAGGCTTCAGAATAACAATTTGAGGGGTCCAGTTCCTGCAAACTGGACTAGCTTGAAATCCCTGAAAGAGTTGGATCTAAGTGGGAACAATCTTTCCCCTCCATTGCCACAGTTCAGTAACACTGTCAAAATTGTCATTGATGGGAATCCTTCATTTAACGGTAAACCATCTGAGACACCAGAGAATAGCTCTTCATCACCGAATAGCCCATCTACTCCATCTACAGGCTCAGGCTCTAATGTCAATGGTACTTTCCAACCAAAAGGATCAAAAGGGTCCAACATAGTTTCAATTGTTGCCCCTGTCACAAGTGTTGCTGTTGTAGCTTTGCTTGTAATTCCATTATCCATCTACTGCTACAAGAAGAGAAGACATGCCTCCCAGGCTCCAAGTTCCTTTGTGATTCACCCAAGAGATCCATCTGATTCCGATAATATGGTTAAGGTTGTTGTTGCCAGCAATACCAATGGAAGCACTTCTACGGTAACCGGGAGTGGTTCTGCAAGCAGAAACAGCAGTGGAATAGGTGAGTCTCATGTCATTGAAGCTGGAAATCTCATCATATCAGTTCAAGTTCTTCGGAATGTGACAAAGAATTTTGCCCCAGAAAATGAGCTTGGTCGTGGTGGCTTTGGGGTGGTTTATAAGGGAGAATTGGATGATGGGACAAAAATAGCAGTGAAAAGAATGGAGGCTGGTGTGATTACGAACAAAGCCTTGGATGAATTTCAGTCTGAAATTGCAGTTCTTTCAAAGGTCCGGCACCGTCATTTGGTATCACTTTTGGGTTATTCCATTGAAGGAAATGAGAGACTTCTTGTCTATGAGTATATGCCTCAAGGGGCTCTAAGCAAGCATCTTTTTCATTGGAAGAGCTTTCAAATAGAGCCTCTCTCTTGGAAGAGGAGGTTAAATATTGCCTTGGATGTGGCTAGGGGGATGGAGTATCTTCATAATCTGGCACACAAAAGCTTCATACACAGAGATCTTAAATCGTCAAATATCTTACTTGGCGATGATTTTAAAGCAAAAGTGTCAGATTTTGGATTGGTGAAACTGGCTCCTGATGGTGAAAAGTCTGTTGTGACCAGGCTTGCTGGGACTTTTGGTTACTTAGCACCAGAGTATGCTGGTAAGCCTTCTAAGATCTTTCCAACTTATTACAGATGATTAAAATTTCATGTAGATAGTATATTTCTCCATTTTCATAATGATATAGGTGACCCCTTGTTAATGTACAAGCATTGAGTTCAGCAGCATTAGACAAAGTATGTAACAGGAATTAATGTGGATTCAATCATGCTCTAGACCTATTAGTAAACCATCTATCATATGCTGAACATATGTGATATGGAATATTGAAGTATCTTCCCTTTTTTATTTAATTGAGAGCCAATATGGAAGTTGGCCAATCATATCAACTTCAAAGCCATTTGATAGATTGATAAAATTTCAGAGAGGATTTTGAGAGGTTTAATTCAATTGTATCCCCAAGATAAGAAGTTGCCAACCATTTGCCCAAATAAGGTTTTCAATGTGAAATTTCAGATAGTTTTCTTAATTCTGCAGTATGTACATGTTTAATTTCTTTTATCTTCCTTTGATTCTTGTAACAATCCTACTAACTCCAACATTCTCACATGGTGATTGATTCAGTGACAGGAAAAATTACAACCAAAGCAGATGTCTTCAGTTTTGGGGTTGTGCTAATGGAGCTATTAACCGGAATGATGGCGCTGGATGAGCATAGGCCCGAGGAAAGCCAGTACTTGGCTGCATGGTTCTGGCGCATAAAATCAAATAAGGAGAAACTCATGGCCGCTATTGACCCAGCCCTTGACATAAAAGACATAAAAGAAGAAACATTTGAGAGCATCTCCACAATTGCAGAACTAGCAGGGCACTGCACTGCAAGGGAACCTGGCCAAAGACCCGATATGGGCCATGCTGTGAATATATTGTCCCAACTTGTTGAAAAATGGAAACCAATGGATGATAACAATGAAGAATATTCTGGGATAGATTATAGCCTGCCACTTAACCAGATGGTGAAGGGTTGGCAAGAAGCAGAAGGAAAGGACTTCAGTTGTATAGACCTAGAAGACAGCAAGGGCAGTATACCAGCAAGGCCAACTGGGTTTGCTGAGTCCTTTACTTCTGCTGATGGTCGTTAAAGGAGGTACTTGGTTGCTTTTCTTTTCATTTCATTTCATTTTCCTTTTTAGGGGTTGTTTTCCTACTTTTGGTAGGCGTGTAGATAGTATGTTTTGTTCTTTCTTTTTGAGAATTAAATGTCAATATATTTTGTGGTGTTGGTTTTGTGGTGGTTTGAGCTGGAGATTTCAGTAGAGGTCTCAAGTGTAAGCTAAATTTTCTGCTTCAAGAGATTATGTGCTACTGGTGTAGATAGAGAGCAATTATGAATGAGAACTGGTTCCCAGTTATCTCTTAATTTGTACTTCAAATTCCACAAATGAGTTTCATGAGAATGCTTGCTTTCTTTTTGTCATGGAGACTTGTATGTTATTTGTGTCAGGAAGCATGTGTGTTTGTAATTTTACTTGATGTCCAGAGCAAACACCCAAGTTTAGATTTGGAAACACACTTAGGCTTGAGAAAGTTAATTGTTTGCTTGCTCAGAAGCTGCAACCTCTCTGAAAAATTCTCATCACCCTTTCACCATTGATTTATTCTTTTTTTGCTACCCTTTACCTTAAATTGAATGATAAACATACTTGCGTCTTGTAAAGGTACAAAATTTTATTTGGTTGTGTAATGGCAGAGGATGACACACATGTGGTTCCAATTGATTAATGGTGGCTTTGTACATTATAGTTTAGAATCCTCATTTATAGCCAAATTGATAAGCTTGAATCAAGATGTAAGGTGACACCTGGGGTAGTAAACATCTGGACCAGAGAATCTAGGACAATATCGACCATACACTAGAGTCTCCTCAAGTACAGTTGATGACATCAAATGTTGGCCTTTTGTAAAAGGCTGCATTAAAGTAACAGATTTTGGTTACCAGGAATCAACCTAAAACCTAGCTGCTATCATGTTTAGGTTTGAATCTAGAATTATTTATGACTTATGCCTGTTTAAGGTTGATGAAAAGGGTGATTCTTGGAAGCCCATTTTTAAAACTATGACCTAGACCCATTAACCTACCTAAAGCTAGTTGACATAACCAACTTTGGAAATATAATACTGGTTTGATCAAATTTTAATGGAAACGGTTAGGTAGAAGCAATTAGGTTAGATTTTCCTCTAATTAAGTTTAAAAGGCAAACAACACATCTACATAGCTGAGTTCGGTTTCAAGAATGAATTAAATTGAGGGTCTATAGTCAGATTATAGATAACCAATAAATAGAGAGGTACCCTAGCTAGAACAAACTTAGTTTATTGAATTTGGTTTATGGAATCTTCTTTGTATTGGAATTGGACCATTCAAAACCTACTTATAATTTTATTGGTCCGACAAAACCTACTTATTTGGTTGGTAGTAATAATCATAAAAGAAAACAACTATTTGGTAAAGGTAATTGACCATCACCTGCATATTTGAGGAGATGATGGTCTAGAATCTATAGTCCGATGTGAAAGTTTCTTAAAATCATGACATCAATGTTAGAGAATTTTTAGGAGAATCCTATTTACAAATATCCTATGGCTTACAAATATATTTTTAAGTTTTTAACTTATCAATTTTGACGGATTCACTTTTCTACTTTTAGAGTATAGATTTATCCATTGTTAATTTTGTTATACAATGTGGTACCATAGACGAACTCGACAATCTGATAGCTGTGTGAACTTGTGACTCATCAACCGAAGTTCTTCTGCAGTAGAATAGTATATTCCATACAAACACATCCAACCATCATTCTATACTAAGAGAAAAATATGAACTTACAAAAGTTGTAGAATTTTTCCAAATCAATCTTAAATTAACTCCTTGCATTTGCATGGACAGGAGCCCACCAAGCTGTTCATGTTTGCGGGCCCTTTTGGCAATTATAGATTGCTCATGAAGATGTCAAGCACATTGACACATGCAATTGGTTCAAATATAATAGCTTATAATTGCTCATGAAGATGTCAAGCACATTGACACATGCAATTGGTTCAAATATAATAGCGTGGGTTTGGTAATGTTTTACAAAATAATTTTTTATTTTATAAATTTAAAAAATAACAAAAATGTGTTTGGTTGCCATTTTGAGAAAACAGTTTTTGAAAAACACAAAATAGAATTTATAATTTACAGTTTAAATTTAGAAAACGACTAAATGATGTTTTCAATAAATTTAGAAAATATAGAAAATACGGATACAAAAAAAAAAAACATGTGATCTGCACCTCCTCCCCACCTAACCAGACCCACCTTCGGCGACAGCCCTACCCTTCGTCGCTACCTACCTCACCCATCTCTCTTCATCTCTCCTCTATTTATCTATTTCTTTCTTTCTCTCTCTTTCTCTACCCATTTCTCAAAATATATACTTTGTAATCCTTCTATAGTTTCCAATTTTTACTTCAATAAACGGATCAAAACTCCCCATAACATCCATGACAGGAAGCTCACGAGCCTTAACAACTCTTACATAGAGAAAATACATTCGTTCAACTAGATCATAAATGTTTGCAGTCTTGTCTACATTAATAATATGGTTACCAATAATTCTTTCACCTCCAAAGTAGTCGCGCCGGCCGAGATGAGTTGAGTTTTATGAAACTTATCTTTTTTTTAATTATATATTTTATAAAATTGGTTAATAATAATTTATAATTAATATCTTTTATAAATATAATTATTTGGTTGTAATAATTGCTTAATATCAAATATGTTTTCATTATTTATGTTTTATATAATTATTTTTCAATTATGCTATTAGACGTTGTTTTATATTTTGAAAATATAAAATTTAATTTGTAATTTTTATTTTACAATATAATTTTAAAAAAATAAAAGGTTATCAAACGAGTGCTTAATTAATGTTGGAGCAATCAGCCCCTGACATTGAGGAAGATGATGACATGTCTTGGGTCCCCTCGTATAACGTGCAAGCCATTTTCAGTGGAAAGAGCCAAAGAGGTGGAGAGCATTATTAATGCTATAAGCCTATAAGCAATCAACGCAGCTGAATACGTGACATGATTGCCGCTTCTGCATGACACATGTTCACTCTTTCATCTCTCATAGGTGGCAATGTCTAGTTTGATTTGGTCTTATTGCCTTTATGCCCAATGGCCCCAATCAGATCATGCCTGCTGATGGCAAATAATTTGAGACCAGATTTAACAAGAGAATAGTATATATCCACTAACATGAATTATAGGACACATTTCTAATTGTTGTTTATTTAAAAACTTTTTTTCTTTCCTTCAACCAATCTAACCCAAGTCTCACGTTCTTAAATTTTTGCACCAAATCTGGTTTCTCATCAAATCCCTATGATTTTACCTTTGTAAATACACAACAGAGCTTTCAATCTAAATTCAATGTCAAACTACAGTCATATCAAAATCGAGGGTGCTTCATACAAACTATTTGCAATCAAAATCATGATAGAACAGCATGTTCAATTCAACTGAGCAAAAGGTTTACATGATTTCTGCTAAACAAAGGATTTCTAAACTTACATATTCAATTTTCCTAACATAGAATTACAACAGAGATTTTTCTCAAAAGTCAAGAATAAAGCACTTAGCATTGTTCTGGAATATGATCACATAAAGGAATTCCAATAATTTTGTGGACATTGTTGCACATCTTTTTCTACAAGCCATATCCAATTATCCATTTGCAACACCAGACATGCAATTTCCGGTGGCACAGCTGAGATTTATGCCAACAAAAGATAATACCTGAATCAAAGGAAGATGCACACTAGTGAATTTTAGCGAAAATGACAATATTTAATAAAACATAAAAGTCAAACAACAGCACCTATCATTCTCTATGAATAATAGAATCTAGATTGGTGAGTTTGGGAGGGGGTTGCAAAATATAATGGATCGGTGACAAGCCCTTGCAAATTGCAATATCATTATTTTCCAATCTGTAGGGATAAACAAAAAAATTGCAATTCAAAATATGAAAGGAAAAACTAAAGAAAGAAAGAAGTTTGAAAATAGTATATTTCTAACCAGTGACCAACATATTTCTTATTATAGTTTTCTTGATTCAATAGACCAAAGATAATAACCAAAACTGTATCAGAAAAACAAAGAACGAGAATATGAGGGGGGTCTCAAAATTATTTCTACAGGGAGAAACCATATAATTAACATCCAAGGAATCAATAAAACCCTTAACTGTTAGTAGCGGTCCATATTCCCCAATACAGCTAATACATACAACTGATAGGACCACTATGAAAAGAAATGACTGCAGATTTTGCTATAAGATGGGACCAAATGATGATATTTGTATTTATTCTATGCATAGGCACATGACTTGAAATTAGGTTTCTTTTATTTAATAGTTCATCTTTATTTATTAAACTTAAAATTTAAGGAATTAATTTTTAGTTTTATAAAAGTTAAGAACCAAATGTTAGAGTTTAATTTAAAGGGATTGGAATATTTTTTTATAATTGATTGACAGTATTAATTTCAGTTTGCCAAATTTTTCCTACTTCTAGTTCCTCTCCTTTCTATCCTCTTTTCCACTCTTCTACTTTTTCTGTCCTACAGAACCCATTTACCGTGCTCTATTAGCTTTGGAATTGACAAAAACAGTTGTGTATAGTCAATACAAAATTTATTTGAACGATTTCAGAGTTTGCAGATAAAACACAAACTACTCTGGGGTTTCTAGGCGCAGATTCTTAAGACATGGACCCTCCAGTTTTGGGCTTCTACCCCTAGTGTTTGTTTTGGGCTTCACCCCTCCATGGTACCAAACGAAACTACTTTGAAAAAAAAAAAATCCTTACAAAAAATACATGGAAAACTGATATAACATGATTACTTAATTCTTGTGCAAGAGGTTAGCCCCCAAAAAAAATCTTGTGCACAAGCAAATTATTTAATTTAGGTGCAGATGATTTGATTACTAGCATCTCCCTGAAAATAATACAAAAACCTCATTAGGAAAGACAACTTACCAGTTTCTACAACAGCTACTATCCAAAGAATTAAAGAAAAGGCATAAATTAACTCATTTGCATTGTCCTTTACATTAATTAATTTTTTTATACATACAAGAGAAAGCTCTTCGGGTGATATTATTTTTAATCTTCCCAATTCCTTATCTATGAGGATGGGCAGTTTTTACCTGTCAACAATGGAGATCATGTTTCCTCCGAAAAGCATCCTACATGGTAAGCCCGGGAAAGATTCAAACTTGATGATATATTCAATGCGGAGAACTGCCGGTAAGGACGATAAACCGGAGGTAACAGTAAAGCTGATTGTCGGTCCATAGATAGCAGCCGGCCACACTTACTGCACCAAAAACGTAACATTAATAACTCCAAAGCCAATAAAGAATTTCAGAGATGTAAATGCGATGGTTGTACCTGCAAACTTTTGTAAATAGAGTTTGATAGCTGCAGATCCAGTGCTATAGAATAAATGCAGAAAGTTAGAAATTTGAATGGGTACAAGATGATAACTACGGATAATTTAATTAGTAAGAAGCATCAATTATTATCCCAACTGATGTGGAAATTTTTCATATATTCACTTTTGGGCCCACTCTGGACCTTATTTATTTACAGCAACAACAAGTACGAAGCTAACATGTCATCTGTCACATCGGTTGGTAACTAAAAGTTGGGATAATGGTTGATGCCTCTAGTATTATTGTAATTTAATTAATCCAGTGAGTTCACATGAACATGAAAGAGTTGGTACCAAAAGAGAAAATAGAGCTGTTTCAGCTTGAACTCCAAGAAAATACTGCAAAGCCATAGCAGCATGTTCCTGCAATAAGAAATGATAAATAATTGAACAGAAAGGCCCATTAATTGAACTAGAACAAACTTAAAATGAACAATTAAAGGTTTTACCGTGATATGTTTATACACATGATAAATTGAAAAACCTCTTGCATGTATGTAGCTGCCTCCCTGTTAAAGGATGAAATGACGAATATAAACTGTAGCGTAGTGCAATTCATGTTTGGGAATAAAGGTAAAAAAGAGTTAAACATAAAAATATGTTCCATGTGAGAGGAAAAAAGGAAAGAGAAATACATGTTTATATAATCTGAAAGGCAGTCAATCTAAATGATTCATAACAGAACACAGGATAGATCACACTATCTAACATAACATGAAATTTGGGTCTCTTTTTAGGGATAAACAAGCTATAATTACATCAAATGATCTAAGTTCATTGAACAGGATCAGAGTTTATGATTTATCGTCTTCTTTTGATCTAAGTCCATTAAATGTTCAGCCCTATGGTTGTAGGCCACTTTGAACGCACTTGTTTAGCTCCATTATTCCTACCACATCTCTAATAATTCAAGCAATTCAAGCTTCAACTAATATACAATTTGATAAAACTCACAAACTCTAATGTCAAATAACCTAAGTAGTCATCTGGAACAACTACTTCAGCATGAGACAACTTAGTAAAATGATCAAACAATATAAAATATGAAGCTTAAAATTAATGGACAATATGCATCCTAGTAATCCAGATTACCTCATCTGGAGAAAAGAAAGCTACTGCATCTGGGTCAATAGAACCAGCAGGATGCAATGATACTATAGCTCTGAAGACAGAAGGAAACAGCAACTCTATGACAGCAACCTTATCTGCTGCAAAATCAGCCGGCGGACCTGATCGTAATTTACTTGAACTGTGAAAATTATGATCCTTTAATGTTTCAGTGGGGCTCTCATTTGCTGGCAGTGAAGATGCTCTTTTCAACCAATCCAATCGTTCATAGGTGAAAACTTTTAAATTAGGCACCTTCTTTTCCAAATGCTGTAAGACCTCTGGTAGTGTTTTGCAATCTAGAATCTCTTCTTGATTATGTGCCGTCGGTACTTGGGAAATACACTGTTTCTTCGAAGCTGATTCATTACACTGACCATTTGATCCGTCATCAAGGTGAGGAAAAAATCGCCTTTTCTGATCAGTGAAGGCCTTGAGAGCTAACCTAAAACATGGGTGAATAGCATAATGGCTTTTTAGTTCAATACAATATAAATGACAATCATTGGCACAAGTAACTTCGTCATGCTTACTGAAACCCATTAAGAAATACACAAAAAATGTATATGCATGCTTTAAAAATTTCTAAAAGCTCCATTGCAATCAAGAACTGATAATATTAGCAAGAAAGAACGCTAATTTTACGAAATTTGAGACCAACCTAGTCCTGTCAACCGCGGACGCGCCGGCTTGGCCGGCAAGTTGCCGCTTCCAAGCGTAAGCAACGACGGCACCGTCGGGACAAACCAACGGCATGTGCAAACCCCACGAATTACTTCGCGACCGCAGAGAATCATTCAGAACTCCAGACTCTTCTAGCTGCCTTCCTAACAAAAATCAGTACCAAACTCTCAGAGCAGAAATTGTGCTTCTTTTTCAATGCTTGGCTTGTATTGAATTGAAACCCTAAAGAGAGAGAGAGAGAGAGAGATGGAAGGTACCTACGGAGCGGAGGTCCTGGAGGTGTTGGCGCATGGAGGCGTCTTCGTTGAGGAAGAGGTGCAGAGGCTTGGAGCTCTGGTGAGGCTGAGCCGCCACGAATAGGGCTTCGAGAAGGCGGTCGGCGCCGAGCCTTATGTCGGCGATGAGGCGGCCCGCGTTGGCCAGCCGGTCCATCGCCAGCGCCACCTGCTTCGGCGGCGCCTCCGCCGTGGGGGACCCCACAGAAGAAGGCTGCTGCGGCGGTGGCGTGGGGTTTTGGATCGCCGTCGCCTGCGGTTGCTGCTGCTGTTGCATTGTCTGTGGTTGGTCAGTAGGCGTTTGGCTGCCCAGAAAATGTCAGACAAAAAGCGTAGAGCCAAGTAGAAGGGGTCTGTCGGGGCCGGGCAATCTACTTGACTCGTTTGTGAAATATGACCCGGGACAACCGATCCGTATTCGAAACCCGTTGACCCTGTATATTATTAACTTTTTTTTTGAATTACTATTAATTACTAGGTAGCGATTTTTATCGGGCTGGACCTCTCTCCCTAGGAGATTGGGCCTCTTCCTGCCATATACACATGAGTGACACCTTTCAACAATCGACGGCCTCTTGGAGTTTGGTCAATGTTTCACTTAGATTTCGATAGTTTTAATTTTTTAATCAAGTCCCTTGTTTATTTTTTGTTACAATTAAAATTTTGTCTAAATTTTAGACCGTAAACCCGTGTTTTTATCAACGCAATAGTGTAACTATTCAAATTTTACAACTGTTTTGCCCCTAAACTCACAAAGACTAACGTTGCACTTGATTTTTACATAAAAATTCCTTCTAAAATTTGGACTAGATTTTAATTTTTGACACATATCTAAATGGGGGATTAATTGGAACACAAGAGACAAGAGAGGGGCCACGCAGAAAAGGAGGCCCAAATAAGAAACACCGGGCTAAGAACATATCTGAGGAGCCCAATCCCTGTGGCAGAAATTGGAAGTTAAATAATTGAGGCGCGAAAATTAACTTCACTCTACAGTCCCACCAAAATTTTTTGGCGCCAAAACAGCGACGATTAATGTGTAAGGTTCAAAATGCGCCGAGATCAATCCACAATCCCACTCAAATTCAACGCATTCATGCAATGCAATCAAGGATCAGTGCCTTCTTCAAACCCTCTTCTTCTTCTTTTTCACCCAAACCAGCAGACCCACCTCCCATTTTTTACAGCGGAAGAAACGACGACGAATTGACCATCTGGGAAGAGAAGCAACACCTATGCTTTGATTCCTACAAGCGAAGAACACCAGACCCACATCGGTAAGGATTTCTTTTCTATGGTCTCAGATCGTTGTTTGTTTACTTTGGCTTGATGTTGTTTGGGTGCTGAGAAAAGTGAGGAAGGTAGAGGCCCTATCTATATGGGTTTTTCGATTTTAGTTTTTTTTTTTCTAATTTTGTTTCTGGGTTCTTAAATTCTACAAAGACAAACAAAAATAAATTAAGACGTTTGAGAAATTGGGTTTACTGGTGGTTTAATTTCTGAGCATTTTCTCTCATTAAAGTCTTAAGATTTGTTAGGAGACATAGTGGTTTACTGACCTTTTTGTTAGTATTATAGTAATTAATAATTATATATCAATATATGTAATTAAATCAATTATATGACAATCAAGAAGTATATATCAGTAAATAAATAAGATGAAAGACTATGGCTTGTGAATCCAAGAGAGGCACGGCAGTCGCTGTCCTAAAACCGTAGACGCCTTCCTACGTGCATGTTATGACGGTCGCCTACAACTCCAAGATACAATCCAATAAACTCACATATGTCTGATCCGCTATGCACGTCAAACGGCAGACCGACTGTCAAGTCAATTGCAATTGCCCAAATAATACAGTATGGAAGTTGAGAGAGTAGGATATGGAAGAAGATGATGAAAGTCAAAATAAAAGACAAGTGTAGAATGTTATATCTTCTGTCTGATGAGATTTCTACTAATAGAAATCTGCATGTTTTTTAAAGAGTCATGATTGTTGGGTTAAGCCCATCAGAAGTTACCCCTTAGTGAAAGGTTGAAACTGTTGAATTAAACTAACAAAATATTTAAAATCAAATAAAGTTTTGAATCTTAAATATAAATAAATAATATTATATTATACCAACAATCCCCCACAAGATTCAAAACTTAAGAATTAAATAAAAGACATGTAGAATAGGAAGATTTAGGCAATTGTTATACCATGTAATAGGTGTAGGTGTCTTCCGGACTTGAACCTACACTTAGTGTTAATAGCATTCATCTCAAGGAATAATAGTGAACTAAGTCTTGAACTATATTCCTATAATTCAGATTACAACTACTCACACACATGATATTGATACATAATCTTGACGCGGGTAAGCGCTATTAATGGCCATGCGCTATTGTTTGTATATGAAAGGGGTGGAAGTGATAAAGATTCAGTTAACCAATTGTCGAAGAGACCTATTTCAGACAAGAATTCATTGAAGCCGGAATCGACCATATTGGGAAGAACAGCGACCAAGAACAAGAAGAGAAGTTATGCTCAGTTCCATTTAGAGTTGGGTCAGTCTGATTTTCTTCGGCACACATGTTCCACATGTGGGGTCAAGTATGCTGCTGGAGACGAAGAGGATGAGAAGGCTCACAAGACATTTCACAGGGACTATACCCGTGGAATTCAATTCAAGGTGCCAATGCTACAAATTTATGTGTCTGCATGAGTTCGATCATTAGGTTCATTTGAGTGATTGTTTTGCCAAATTGCTGCAGAGTTGGTGCAACAAAAGGGTTGTTCATGCACCTTCTGTTGAGGGAGGTCGGATTGTTTTGGTGTTGGATGGTGACCCTCCTGCTCAGAGAAACAAGGTTCAAATTCAAAAATCTGTTTTCTTCAATCTGATGTGTAGTGTAGAATGCTTTACAATTGTTATTACTTTATATAAGTGGGACTGTATAAAGGAAACTCAAAGATTAGCTTAACTGGGCTACTATATTGTACTGGCAGGTTGTGGAAGTTGTGAACATGATGGAGATTGAGCTTGGAACTGGATGGATTTTGCACAAGTTCTGTAAGGTGACTGACAATAAATTTATAAATTAGAAAAATTCCACTAGAATTTTATTGCATCAAATGTCTTGAGAATTCTGGAACTATTAATTTCTGCTTAATTTAATGGTAGTTCTATTCAAGACTTGGGCTTGAACTTTTACAGTACAATGGCGCCTTGTATGCCATGGCTTCCTTTATGCTGATGTTTTCCCCAGCATGATCATTGTTGAAGCTGCCTGGTTTATGTATCCAAATTTTTACTTTTTTTTTTCATAACAATTTATGGATTGTAAAACCATCTGTCTTTTAACAGTTTTAGGAGTACAATAATGCTTTTCTATCTCTTTTCTCTCTATGCTCTCATTTAGATATTAGCTCCATTTCCAGCATTGTATCTCACCCTTATGTTTGCAGGTGTATCTGTTTATTTTGTCCCAAAGGATCATTGGCTGTCTAGTTGCCGAACCAATAAAAGAAGCACACAAAGTCCTCTCATGTGCAGTTGATGGAAGTTCTGATAGTACTACTACAAATGAAGCAAAATTAACTACTCTCCAATTTGGGGAAATCAGATTTCAAAGGGAAGTCATGAGAAAAGCCCCTTCAGTTCCTGAAGCATCGAATAAGAATCTCCAAGGTGCTATCTTTTGTGAAAAGGAAGCAGTGCCTGCTGTCTGCGGCATTAGAGCCATTTGGGTCACTCCAGCCAACAAAAGAAAACACATAGCCACCCAGTTACTGGATGCCCTGAGGTGACTTCAAGTCCTTGATTTTAGTTCCTCTGCCTTGTTCTTTTGATTCCATCAAATAGCAATCAAATGTTGATATGGTATTGTTAATGCGCAAAATTTGTAACGCAGTCAACTTTGCCTTTGGCCTCCACGTTAAGGCCTAAGTCGATCACCATGTACCTCTCCTTCTACCCTGTACAATAAAACAGAGAGCACTAAGTGTAAGGGGGGCACCGGTGTGGTACTGGCTAAGGACCCTCTGACGCTCAAGTCAATAATCACACCTTTTTTCAGAGTATTTTAGAGAGCTAGGGTTGCATATCTTACCCGAGGACTAGCGTGCCCTATTTATAGTGATTATGGCCGAGGGTCTCCTAATCTTTATCCAATTAGGGTTCCTGACAACTTGCAGCCTAAGTCTTAAGTTAGAATAGGCCGTGACTCCATGTTGAAGTAGAACACACCTTCTCCTCGGCTAACTCTCTCGCAAGCTGGGCCTTTTAGCCAAGAAGCCCATCCACTTCACTTTAAGCTTGGAGTATCTTGTGAGCAATATGGGTATCAACAGGTATGATTTGTCCAGTTTCTTAATCAGAAATGCAAGTTCCTTTTGCTCAGTCCTTATCGTTCATTGTCATTGTAGTTGCTTATGAACTAGGAAATTATATTGAACCTTTGATCATCTGAAATTACATAAGTTACTCTCTGACTTTTAACAATTCTAAACTGGACCCTTGTAGTCTCATTTGCAGCTGTGAAGTGGAGGACTGAATTAATTGCTTTTTCTTGATAATCTGTTTGAACTCTTTCAAACTTTCATTAGCATTTGGCTGTTTGTGATTCTTCTTCCATCACAGGAAAAGTTTCTGCATGGGATTTGTCCTTGAACGCTCTCAATTGGCATTCTCTCAACCAACATCGGCTGGAAAGGCTTTGGCATCCAATTATATTGGTGGTGGATATTTTTTGGTGTACAAAACCAACAGTATGGTCCCATAAAACGTAGATACTTGTAGTTTTGTAGGCTGAGTTTGATTTCTTTAAAGGATGATAATTTTTTTTTAATTTTTTT
The DNA here is from genome assembly GCA_003254865.1 of Dryas drummondii. Lineage (NCBI taxonomy): Eukaryota > Viridiplantae > Streptophyta > Magnoliopsida > Rosales > Rosaceae > Dryas > Dryas drummondii. The sequence continues at coordinate 1,422,634 of QANW01007568.1, read as the reverse complement.
TCAAAATATTTTATAAATGGCTTTAAAATTACAAAAGTGCGAAATAAAACTTGTTCCCCAAGTCAATCTCACTTTTTGAAGTGATTCTCATGTTTTCCTGGTCTGTCTCTGCACTAGGTGAGTTTCATCTCATCTCATAATTTGTTTTATTTTTTTTTCTTTTATTAAGTAATTTTCACTCTTCCCAACTTCTTAATTCCAACCTTTTTAGTTTGGCCTAAATTCTACTTAATGAGCTCTAATTTAGACCCCTAGATCTTAAATCTTAAGCTTCCTACTTCAAAATTGTCAGCCTATAATTATTGAATTATGTTTTAGAGTCTAACTTCTTTCTCAGTTTTTTCACAACCCTCTCATAGGTGGAATTTTATGATTTAGTGTAAGAGTTGAAAAATGAGTTATGTCCAAGTACGAGAAATTTGAGTTATTGTGTTGCAACTTGCAAGAGATTTTAATAGGTGTTTTGTAACTGAGAATTGAGAAATTACACTATTAGATGCAGTGCAATGTACAGATATGGAATGATAGAAGGAATTTCGTTTTTTTTTTTTTTTTTTTTTTGGCCAAAAAAAAAAAATAGTCAAAGATAGTCAAAGCACTCTGATTTTTTTTTTACTGCATTCTGTGACTGTCCACTCATGAACTGCCAGCTGGCAACTCTTCAATCTCAGGCGAATTGTATGAGGCCGTAGATAAAGAGACAAACATTCCTCCCTCCTTTGAACATTTCAAAACACAAAATTCTATAAACATAAACCAATTGTAAATTTAATATTATATGATAAATTGATAACTAATTAAATAAAACCCAAAGAAGTAAATTTACCAAAGGCGATGCTAGGGACCCCATGCCTGGAGGCTACAACTTTGGGCATTTATGTAATTAAATATAGAGTGAGTCGAGAGAAAGAGACCAAGGAAAGCTATTAATTAGAACTTTCCAGATTGTAGAGGGATTAAAAAGGAGACAAAATGCCGCATTGCTTTTGTACTCATTAGGAGGAGCAGCCTCCATTGATATGAGGACTCAAAAGAGATGTTTATGTTCTAACAACCATTTTAAAAACATCTCAGATTGAACACAAGTAGCATCGCTATTGGTTTTTAATGTATGGCTTCTTTAATTTGTTACGTCCAAATAGCGAAAATGTCAAAATTTGGCAAATAATTAATGGGGATGGGATAAATTTTGACATACCAATTATTTTATTCTATTTTTCAATAATAATAGCCAATTGGTCCCCCCACCTCACCGGTTTCGATCCCCCCTCCCCTCTCTAGGCCTCTTTCTTGACCACAAAAAAAATAAATAAATAAATAAATTTATAAAATGATATAAAATATTGTTACATGGGCTAAAACTTAAAATGTTAAAATTTGTTTTGGTTTTTTCGATGCAAAATTGGTAGACCCACTTACTTTTTTCATTTTTTTGGATGAAATATCGATGAACCTTACTAATGAAACCACAAAATCCAATTTGTGCTTAAAAGCGGGAGGGTAGTTCATTTGTATTGAAATTTTACTTTATTGTAACGTGTGAGCAAAATAGTAATAGATTTATTACATTCTTTCACAAAATAAGGGAAAAGTACGTGAATTATAAATTATAATCTTTGTATCAGCATTTTTTCACAAAATTATGCTTTTTCTGATCTCTCTCCAAGTCTCCAGTGAAGTGAAATATCATTACTCTAATAGGTAGTTAGTTGCTTAAGTTACTCTAATAAACAAATAAGTAGTTAGTTGCATAATTTCTCTAATAAACAACCCTCTTACTTCATTCACATAAAGGATAAATGCGTGTACTTTTTTCACATTAGGAGGGCTTTTTTTTTTTTTTAAGTTAAGCAATAAATCACGTTAAGGACAATTATAAGAAGGAAAAAAATAAATAATTAAATCAGCACACCAAGGGCAGCATCGGTGGTCGACAAAATGGCAAAATAGCAAACTCAACATCGCTGATCTAGAAAGGCCGGCTAAGGTGCTATTACCAATGGCGATGACAATGGAAAAAAAAAAAAAAAAAAAACCAAAAGTTACTATTTATCTTAAGGGTGTGTTGATATTTCATATTTACGTTGAAAGGGATGGCCATTTATGTCATTTTCTTCTTTTATTGTTGAAGGGGATGGTTACTCAACGTTTAGGGAAAATGGAAAAGTTACACCCGTCATTCCGTCAAGTGCTACATTCAGCGTTGATGTACAGTAACTAGTGGTGGTTACGCAATACTCATGTCCCTTTGCTGCAATTCATAAAAATTAAAAACAGGTCATTTTTTGGGATAGTAAAATTTCCCGCCCCCGAAAATTCTCGTGGGGACCTGCTCCGATTAAACGGGTATGGTAATACCATCTCTGTCTCCGTCCCAACCCAGCTCCGTATACCCGTTTAATAAAAATATTATATTATATAATTATATTTTAATTTATTATCTTAATTTTTGTTGAATGTCTTTAAAATTTAATAGTGTTTTTTTTATAATTTAGTGTTATTGTAATATAATATGATGAATTTTAAAGTATTTCATATATTATATTATATATTTATATTAATTTGGTATGTTATTAATAAAAAAATTATTTTAAAAAATAATAATAGGGGCCCCGAATACCCCCGATGGGGACCCAATTACCCGACGGGGCGAGTATAGTATTGGCAAACCCGCCTCGTTGCCATCCCTAGGACTCATTTTCATTGAGGGATTTTTCAAATAATTGTATTTAAAGGATCCCTTATGAGACACATTTCATATAGTATTTTAATAATCCAAACTATCTATTTTTTAGGTTTATATTCAAAAATCATCTTTAAAAAAAATTAAACAAATCGTAAACCATTTAGCTATCAAACTTTGATTAAATAAATAGACAAACAAAATATTTTCGATAAATACTTGAAATGACTACCATATAATCAACGGTTAAATGATTTTTAATTAACCTAATTTTTGAAAAGACAATTCTTCAATCAAAATTGAAACACTAAACGGTTCAAATCATCAAAATACAATATGAAATGAATCTCAATGAAAGGGGCATATATATACAGGCTCATTCTATTTAAGGTATATCTTAACTTATTTATGTTGAGGTATACCCTATTAGGGCCCACACGAGTCGTTTTGTGTTGATCCAAACCGTTTATTTATATATATACAGGCTTCTTTTATTGAGGTATACCTCAACTTATTTATGTTGAGGTATGACTTTGTTGAGGCCCACACGAGTTTTGTGTCGATCCGAACCATTCGAAAGGATCATCTTCATTAATAGATCATCTTTGCAAAAAATTAGTCAAATCGGAAATCATTTGCATATCTAATTTTGATAAAACAAAAGGACGGTTTCATCGAAAATATTTGGTTCGTCCATTTATTTGATCAAAGTTAGATAAACAAATGATTTCTGATTTGGCTAATTTTTTGCAAGGATGATCTATCAATGGAGATGTAAAAAATGAAAGGTTTGGATCGACACAAAACGACTCGTGTGAGCCTTAATAGGGTATACCTCAACATAAATAAGTTGAGGTATACCTCAATAGAAGGAGCTTGTATATATATATATATAATTTCTCAAGTGACATGGTTTAACTCATGCTGGTGATCGAGTGTTGTTCAATATTGGATTGCTGTTAAAGTTAGGTCATTGGTTGGTTTTGTGAAAATGTCATTGGCACCTTTGGGATTGTTGTTCTATATAAACTAGCAGGCATAGGCTGAACAAAAACTTGGTTTAATGGAGAGATAGAGGCACATGTGGAACTGTGGAAGGGTATATATAGAAATGGCATGAATTGGTTTAACAGAGGGGTGTGGAAGGGATAGAAGGTAAGAGTGAGCATTTAATCAATAGATTCAATATGACCAAATCAAACCATAAGGGACAGTGTGAATCAATTCTTATACACAACAAAAAAAAAAAACAATCAATTTGAATATTTGTAAAATGCTTAAATCTAACCAAACTGAATAGGATTATTTATTATATACATTGCATAATATTACTTACACCCTCTCCTTTCAATCTCAACAGCCTTTTAGTTGATACTTCCATCTCTTTTCTCTCTTCACAACTTCGTCTCATTTTCTTCATCTCTCCATCTTATATTACTTAGTTCTTTGTCTTCTCTCCCCAAATCGCTCAAACCAACATGGTTCTGTTAAGCTTATGGTTTCATCAGTTTTGGTTTCACAAAAGTCCAAACTCCAAACCTATTAAATTAGTTTGGCTTGGGGTTTTGGGAAAAAATTGAACCAATTTGTACCATGTCCACCCCAAATAGAAGGAGTCGATAGGGTTAGGATTTGGGAACTCAGACAAGGAGTCACGTGATATTTATTATGTTACTTGCATATGATCAAGGCTAGTGTGCACTCTTTGAACTTTTAAAACTTAGTGATAGAATCGTCGAAATGTAAAATAATATTAAATACAAAGTAACGGTCTATCGTATGTCATTAGTTAAACTTTTAAGCATAAGTGGATTGTGACCAACTATGTATACCTACAATTCAAGGTCCATGCTGTAAAATAGATTTCAAGGTTGAGCAACCAAAATGGACACAAGTGCAAATTTAGGTGCATTAATAAATTTTTTCCAAAATTTTGAAATGTATATGTTGGGTGTGAAAAGAAATCAAATGTGGTGATTAGTTTTTTGGGCAAATAGAATTTTTCGATTTTATTTGATCTTCAAAATTTATTTTGGGAGCTTTTATTTACACCCTATTTTCCTCAACAAATTACCCTCTCTCTCTCTCTAAGAACAGATCCTCTGTTAAAGATTCTCTTTATTTTTCTATTTTACTCTCATATATTTTAATATTTAAAAATATATATATACACTAGATTGACCAACAATGGCTATTTGGTCCATGAACTATGTTATAGTTGGCCAGGTAGAGGTAGGAGGAGGAGAAAGGTGATGAGTAGAAAATGCGGGAATTAAGGATAATATTATTATATTATAATTTCCAAAAGGTGTATAAGCAAGATAATGAGTGCGATGAAATTTACCCATTTTTTTCTTGGTCTGGATGAAAGTTACCCATTTGACGTGGACAAAAATTAATTTTTGAGACAATTGTTATCAGGCTCAGCCGTTTTTTCATTTAATTTTAAGTTTTTCAGTTTTTACGAAAAGAGAAAAATAAATAATTGTTTAGAGTAAACTTTAAATACAAAGGTCAAAAAACTCTACTCTGTGGCAGTTTGGCCAAAGAAAAGCCAGTACGTGTCGTTTGGCGTTGCTTGGGCCCCAAGTCATCAGTCATCACATAAAAGGTATGCACTCTGGAAGATACGATCAGCTTGCTTCCCTCATAAAGCTTAAAAACTTTCATTCCGAAAATAGCCCCCACCGCCTTACCATATTTACCGTTCCAGTCCTAAACCCCACACCACCTATATATAAACCCCTTTCCTCTGTTCACCACCCCCACCAAAAAAAGACCCAAACGTTTTCTCTAATTTTTATTTCACACTTTCCACTTTGACGAATTCAGGCTTCGGAATCTTGACGTCATCTCGCCGGATATCGTGGGAAAGATGGTGGAGGCCACCGGAGATGTCTCCTTTCCGGTCGTCTTTTCCGACGGCGAGACCGAGAGCGAAATCGGGGACGTCGTCGTTTACCCGACCCTGGAGTTCAAGCGGTTCCAGTCGGTTCTGAGCCACAAGATCGGAATCTCGCCACACCAGTTCTCGGTCTTCCTCTCCTCGCCGGAGTCCTGCCGGCGCATCCCCGTCAACGGCAAGGTCAACTTCGGCGCGATTTCTCGCGAGAAGAACTGCTTCTTTCTCGTGGCGCTAAAACGGTCGAGACGCGAGAGGCGGCGAAAAAATCAATACCACGACCGAGAATTTCAAGACAACGGCGACTACGACGCGACGTCGTTTAAAGGCCACAACCCAATGAAGAAGAACCATCTGGAGAATGTTATGCTGCTGAGGCGCGGAACGGTGATTGGAAACGGGGACGAAGCGCTTTCGGGTTTGGTTTTGCCGTTTTCGGGTCGGGTCGAGTACGAGAACCGGGTGAGGGAGTTGCAGGTTGAGAAGGAGAGGTATATGATGAACATGGGCCTGGGGGGAAGGGCCGATGGGCTTGGGCTGGGCCAGAGAGGCGGCGGCGTGGCGGTGTGCGAGGAGTGTTCGAGAGCTAAAGCGATGGGCAGAGATGTCGGGTTTCACTGGTGCGCTTACGATGCTGTGACTGTCGGGTTCAGGTCGCCTGCGGGTCCGATTTCCCGACCCGTTAAAGGGTCCGAATAAGAAAATTAAGTTCGGAGCTCTTTTGTTTATTATTATGATATTCTGGGTATAGTGAGAGATGATAGCATGTGGTTTGGTATACGATAAGGAATGTATACCTTACTNAAATTTTTTTTTTTTTTTTTTTTTTTTTGCCACACTCTATGACATGAGTTAGGATATGATGATATACAACATTTTGTTACCTTTGTGGCCTTGTGGAGGGGTATAGAAGAAACGATGCCGTTTTAGTAGTGACCTTTGTGAAGGAAATTTTTTGGGGGAATGGGTTTGTGGCTTGGTTCCCATTACAGTCCCTTTTTGTCTGAAGCTTGCAATTGAAGGTGGGGAGCATGCAATTTGAGAATTTTGTAGGGCCTTGAATTGGCCTATTTTTTATTTTTGTGTATTTTGAAATTGGCCTGAGAGATTGCTTAGAAGGGTTACTTGTGTGTGTTTCCAAGCTGGAATTGAAACTGTCTAGCTGCCCGAATAGGAATAGATTTCCCATTTTGCCCTTTTCTTGATATGTTGCCATCCATTCAGAATTAATGAAATTAATGTTAAAGGAGGTGGCTCCACAGTACCTAACTAGATGACTTTATGTGAAAAATTCTTTCTTTCTTTGTGCAATTGTGCCTGTGTTTCTTGGTTTTTGTTTTGTTCTGTATTTTACCATTTTGTTCTTTTCTTGAAAGTTTTTTATTTTGGCCCTATTAAGTTCAAGATATTAATACTCATACGATTTGAGTAATTGAAGAATTCCTGGAAAGCCCAACATCAATTTTTATTGTATAAGTGATGTTTGATCATCATTACGCTTTAAGAACACCATACCTTGAATTAGTTTTACCAATTTTCATATAAAGAGAACTTCCTGAACATAATTGTTTTAGTCATTTCATACACATTTTTTACCAAATGATTATGGAATAACAAAATAAAAAATCACATGAAAAAAAGTACAATATAAAATCAGTTTTTTCATACATACTTGATAAGTAAGGCGTGCCAAAATTGTGTTATTCATGTTTTTTTTGGAAATGAGTTTTTTATAATACTTATTCATTTGCTTATCTTTCGTTTAGAAAGTTGTGTGATTAAGTAATGGTTGATCCAAATTGCTAATGTTGTATTATGTTCCTGTCATACTCACTTTTGTTAAAAATTGACACTTCTAATTAAACATATAAAATTATCTTTCCAAACACAATATTGGTGATTTTAATTCCTAAATTATTCTATTATTACATTCTTTAATCCTGATATTCGGGCGTGTAAAAAAACAAAATCCTATAGCAAAGTTAAGGTCTAGTCTGGAGGCCAAAAAATAAAGGTCTGGTCTGGTTTGATCTAGTTTTTGTGTGTCATGGACTCATGGCATGCAATAAGGGATGGTTGAGTATGGCTGAGGCTAGCTTGACCAGATTTTTGCAATAAACTTGATATTTTAAAACTTTTTCATCACGATGTATTAACATGACACGATTTTGCATGAAATATTTAGTGTTTGGGATGAGCCTTATTGTGTTAAGTTGAAATCGTGTAGATTCATTAGCAACCTCTTAAGCTAATGGGTCATTTTTGTGTCAACTCGCAAAATTCGTTGGATTTGTTCAAAATAAAGGTATTCTTTTGTAATTTAGTAGTTTGTTGATATATTCAATTATTTTTTGGTTGAAAAATTATAATTTTTTGTCGCATGAAACAATTGTTGATGTGTAAAATAAGTATGATATATTGATATGAGTTAATCAACATTCAATATGTGAATATGAATAATGATTTTAACGGATGAAATAGGTCGTATCGTGTTTATTTATTATTTTTTATTTTGTGTTCAAATTTGGCCAATTTTACACTGACAGGAACACAACACAACATTAACACAACATCACACAAACCCACAGAAACATGACCTCTCTACTAGTGACCTCTAAATCATGATGCTTTAAATTATCCAGTTTATATTTGATGAGTTAATATTTTCTGTTAAGTTTGATAATGTAGGGTGACCATTTGTGGAGGGGTATTTTTGTCAAACTAAATTCTTTGTTTCTCTCAACTGTCTCTTCTCTCTCCAACTCTCTTATCCTTTTTCTCTCCTTCTCCCTTCTCTCCTTCCTCCACTCTCTTCACCGTCTGAAAGTTGTTAAACCATATATAGTTAGAATAAGTATGCAGTCGATAAACACTCACATATTTTATTGTTATTAATGTAAAATTTATTGTGGTATTTTTATCACTATAAACTATAAAGTCAGAAAAAGAGTTTAGTATTACTGGTTTTATCAAAAATTGGATTGCCTAAAATATCATTTATTCAATAAAATAATCACAGAAAAACTTAATAAATGAAAGTATAGTTGTAAAATATAACTATTAAAATAAAATTTAAAAAATAAAAAAAAACACCCACTATCTTAAAATATGATAAGAGTGGCAAAAAATTATAAAATAATGAGAATAAAAAAAAAACAACAACAACGACAATGAAAATGCCAATTGACACATGCAAGAGCGCGTGCCAAGAGACTTAATTAGTTTATATTAAATAAGAATTAATATATCATTCACACTTGCATGAACATTATTGCTAGTAGACTCTTTAGGATTTTTTTTTTTTTTGACATAAGAATGGGTATAACAGGTTTGTTATTTTGTTAAAAAAATATACTATTTATGATAACGTTTATGCATGTAACAAAAATGAAAATATAAAAGTACAATTTCTTCATTAAATGATTTTTGACAGATAAATGTATAATTTTATAAATAAAAATTTACTAATTTCACTTATCAAAGAAAAAAAATGCACATTTACTTATTTGAATTCACCCCCACTAGAGCTCATCTTTGAGAAGAGACGTGCCGATGAAAAAAGTGGGTCTCATTAGCTCGAGAAAGAAGCTAGTGGCAGATGGCATACGCTACGTTTAGAGATGGTAACACAGCGAAGTGGGGTATGTTTTGCCGTTACATTTTGTATCTCAATAGGCAATAGCCATGCTCTTTGCTTGTCGCCGGTGAAAAATTTAGCAAGAGGGGGAGGGTGTGGGGATTGCCGGAAAGAGGTGGGAGAAAGAAGATGAAAGGAATATAAAAGTTCTATGGTTAACTAATGTGACACGTGGCTTGCTTAAGAGGTCTTGGTAATAATCACCACCTAAACTAGCCTAAATAGGTGGTGATCAAACATATTCTCAATTTGCTGTCCCCCTTCTTATATAGATATTTTATGTAACTGACCTCAAACACAATACCAGGTGTCCTCACTGACAGGTGTCGGACCCAGAGGAGCGAATACTCTCTCTCTTCCTACGCGCGCGGATACGAATGAAAGAGGCTTTGCGTTGAGGGGTGAGGACCAAAACGTCTGACTGGTGGACCGCCACGAGCCGACTAATACGGCCCAAATGGCATGTTGGCGTGTGCAGAGTGGTACGGGCCTTGGAGCGAAGAGCCCAAATGATCTGTAAGGGCTTGTTTGGTCGTAAAACGATTTTCGTAAAATATTCAAGGAAAAACTCGTTTAATTACTTTTCCCAAAACTCGTTTTCATTAGAAACCAAACAGACCGTAACATATCTCTTTTTTCTTTAGAGAATTGAGAGAGAGAGAGAGAGAGGAAGTTGGAGCGTTATTTTGTAAGCAGATGGCCACCCCACTTTCAGTCCCTTGAAATACTCTCTCTCTCTCTCTCTCTCTCTCTGTGTTCTGCTTCTTGCAAAAGAGCTGCTTTTTGTTTTTGTTTTTGTTTTTGGGTCTTAGAAGTTGGTGGTTTTTCATTAATTATTAAGCAAATATGGCTGAGTTTCCTCCAAATCTTGATGATGGTGAGCTATGGCTTCCCTCTGATATCTTCCGTAACGAAGTACCATTACCCTCCACCTCCAAACTTAACCCCCACCACCATTTCCCTAATTCCATGGACCACTTCGCTCAGCACTTCGCTGCTCTTACTTTGCTCAAACAACGTCCAACTCAGAGCCTCCCAAAACCTCCGCTACATACACCCATTGAGGTCCTTCTCTCTCTCTCTCTCTCTCTCTCTCTCTCTCTCTCTCTCTCTACACACAGATAGCTTATTTTCTATTAGACCCTTCTAACATGGTTTATTCGTGATTGTTTTTTTTTTTCTGGGTTAAGTTGCAGCGGTTCAGACCGCCGGTCCGGTTCGCTCAGCTTGATTCTCTGTCTCATAGGCATCTCAGCCTCAGCAATGGTCTGCAAGATGGTCCAACCTTTTATGGGCCTGAATTCTGTCACCACTGCCACCTTCTGAAACCGGCTCAACTTCAGGTATAACAAATTTTTTAAAAAAAACCGGAAAACTCGAACCGGGTTTGCCATTTTTCCTCTTTTTCTCTCTTGGGGTCTGTCTTTTCAGAGCTTTTCGCTTTTCAGCTTTAATAAATGAAAAGGGTTACAGGGTTTTAAGAGTAGTTCATGGGGTGCCATTTTTGGGCAGGTGGGTAGCTTTGAGCTGGAACCAAGGGCTAGGGCTTTGAACAGACGAGAGCAAAAGCGCCATATCCCATTTCAGGGAAGTGGGAATGGACTATTGGGCGGTTTTGGGAGGATCTCTGGAGGCACAGGCGTGTTTCATCCCCTGGTTTTGAATACCACAACCACCACCACCACCACCACTGCTGCTCATGAGGTACAAAAGAAACAGGGTGAGTTGTCTAATAATTTCCCAGTCCTGTGCAAGTTTTGCTTTTGTTCATTTTTGGTAAATTTTTGATAATTTTGAGACTGTCATTTATATGGGTGTGTCTATTTTATGCATTCACTCACTTCTTGTAATTATTTTTCTTTAGAGACTTGGGATGAGTGAAGATTTTAATTATAGTTGAAAATTTAACATTTGGGTTGAGTATGGTATTTCATATTTTCATATGCTCTCGATTTTTGACAAAAATAGCCAAAATTTAGTTACCATAATAAAGAGTAGCTATTTTTGAAGAAAAAATATCAAGTCATTGTTGTTTGTAGGATAAGAAATTTACAAGACTTGAATAAACTTTGAGCTTAAGTGGAAGAGAGAGTAGTGAGACAATGAGTTAAAATTGGGAATATCAAGTGTTCGATCCATTTTAATTTAACTAATGGTGCGTTTGGATAAAGTAGTTTGAAACTACTAAGGAATTCACAAATGACGAAATTTAAAACGACGTTATTTAAAATTCTAGAATTTGTAAATTCTCTTGTTTGGATAAATAAAATCATAATAGAATTTAAATACGAAATTTATAGTAGTTTTATAAAAGAGTGATGGTGATGCATGGTGACAATAATAAAAATGATGCTTGTGATCAGTTGACGATGGTAGTAGAGGTGATGGCCGCCCACGGGCGGTGGGATAAATGGTGGTAGTGAAAATTGGGGTATTGGAGGTGGCAGCAACAACGGCATTAGCGGTGGTGGCTGCAGTGTCAGTGTCAATGTCAGTGGTGGTGGTGGCGGTGGCGATGTCAGTGGTGGTAATGGTGATGGTGGCGGCGATGATGGTAGTGGCGGCAGAGGTGGTGTCGGTGGTTGTGGTGGTGGCGGTAACGACAGTGGTGGTGGTTGTTGTGGTAGTGGCGACAATGGCGGTGCTAGTGGAGGCGATAGTGGTGTTGGCGGCAGAAATGGTGTTGGTGGTTGTTGAGGTGATGATGGTGGCAGCGGCGTTGGCGGTGGCAATGGTGGTGACGATGGTGGTGGTGGTAGTGGCGGCATGGTGGTAGTGGTGATGATATTGTGATTAATTGGCAAGGTGATAGGTGGACACGACTTTTTCTTTTTTATAAAAATTGAAATTTTGAAAATGACACCAATGTAGGTAGAATTTAAACTTGGAATTTACAGTCTTCAAATTCCAAGTTTTTTTCCACATAGAATTTACAAAATTCTGTATTTATAGACACAAATAAGGAAATTAAAGCATATAATTTTTTAAATGCTGAGTTTTGTTTAAATTTCAAATTTTTTTTCTCCATCCAAACGCACCATAAAAGAATTGGCTCCAAACTCCTTTAGAGGACAGATTTGGCAATCCAGTAAAGTTGATTTCTTTTTTTCTTTTTTAAAAGGAAAAATAGTTATTTTAAAATTAGAAACTAAATTTGGGTAACTTTGATGTCAATATTTCTTCCATTGATGGTTTCCCCTTTTGGGTTTTATATTGAATGGCAGGGTTGAGAAATAGGCAAGAGATTAAAGGCATCCAACAAAGGAACCTTATCGAAAGAGTTGGTTTGATGGGCAATGGGGAGAACTATCACCACCTTCATTCTGATGTTGGTTTACCTCAAGACTGGAGTTATTGAGCTTGGCACCTTTCTTTGCTAGTTTGCTATAAAGTGGTCTTGTTTCTTAAAATGATAGAATAAAACCTCCATTGTAGGATAAGAGGTCAGTTACCTTTTACGTACTGTGCAGTAGGCCTAAAGAAATGTGTCTAGAAAGTAGGTCTTTCTTTGCTCTCCCTAGCCTTTGTAGAAATAAATAAAGTATTTAGAAAATCCATATTAGGAATGAAAAGCTTGTTCTTATAGACTGATATATATGCATAATTTTCTTTTTACTATTCTGAATCTCTGATTATTATTTGGACTAAAGAAAAAAAAAAAATCTTACCAAACGATATAAACCTTTCTCATTTTCCATTTTCTAGCTGCTCTTGATTTAAATGGATTTCCACTTTCTCTTTCTCTTTTTTCCTAAATCACGGTGTTAATCGACTTAAAATATATATTTTTATTTCAAATTCTTACTTAGTAGATTGCATACGTTTGTCAACCAATACGTTACTTGCTAAGTTTGAGAAAAGATTCAAACTCATTGTACGTTACAATGAGTTTGAATCTTTTCTCGAACTTAGCAAGTAACGTATTGGTTGACAATCGTATGCATCAATATACTACACAAGAATTTGAATTTTTTTTTAGCTGTCAATCGATCGACTACATTGTCGAGGCCAGTTAACCCTTGTCCAGTAGATCTCTCTATTTCCCTAGTAGTCGATCCCTCAGGTGGACTAAAATTTTTTATTTTTTATTGTTGATCGACTGACAACTCAAAGGTGGACTGAGATGCAATAGCTTTCAGAGTATGAGTTGTTTTTATCAATTGGGCTATGATTTGGCATTTTCTAGAGTAATTCTTTTGTTTAATAACAACATCATAATTAATTAGAGGTGTACAACACGAGCCCAGTCGTACTTCGTGTTGTGCTTGAACATGTTCATTTAATAATTAGGTTGGTTGGCCTGTCTAGCCCAATTATCTTAATTAAACCTAAAAAGTAGTTTGGTGAATTAAATTGTTTTTACGAGTGAGCTAGCCTATCAGTTTATTTTTTAAATTGGGCCTTAAATCTAGTAGCTCAATTTTTATTTTTAAAGGTGTTGGCCTAGGTTGGGATGGTAATGAGAGCGAGTTGGTACGAGCCTTGGTTGATGGTTGACATGGATCGGGGCAAATTCAATCATTTTCCTAGTTTGATTCTCTTTCAATTCATAAACACGTGCAATTTTATCTCCAACTGATACCACTCGACGGATCTCATCCATTGAAAAATTCGTGTAAAAGTTTGTAATAATTAACTAATGACTTGTTTTGCTCCCTATCACTTCATGAAAAAGGCAAAAAGTGAAAAACCTCCCTACTTGTAAATTATATATATTTAACTAATGCCTTTTACAAGGCCTTATAATTTAGTTGGTATTAAATAGTATTGATAAGAGTCAACTACTTGAGTTATTAAGAGGTTTAAGATTCAAAACTCAACAATAGTAATATAATTTCTAATTGAAGATGGGTCAGGCTTAACTCCAGACTCATCACGAGCTTGGGTCGACACCTCGAGTTTAACTTAATTTGCCCCGATTTATGGTAAGCCTCACCAAAATAAATTGATGGACACTATATACAGCTATATAATGACGTTTTAGTATAGAATAAACATCATGTATCGTCAATCATCGTATAGTATTCAAATTTGAAACTAATCTTCATTACTCGAGTGCTTATGAGAGAAGACCCATGACTATAAATTCACAAGTATATGTATAATTTGCGTATAAGGTAAAGTAAAAGTTGTTAAAAGTGTAACGAAAGGGAGAGCAAAAATTATGATGCTAGCAACGCATAGAGGAACGAGATTGGGGCCCACATGTTGTGCACATGGAGAATCCGTCCACAGACACGATCCTTCTTATAACTAACCACCTTCGTCCCTCGCGTCGCCACTTCGACTACGGACGCAAATGAACGAGTTACGCAAACTCGTAAATTTCTCCGCACAACATCAAACCCCAGTTTTTAATCACGCATTTCGCATTTTTCATTTTCTCTCCGGCCAAACACACAGACAGAGAGAGAAAATCCGGCGAGAAACTTTGATTAAACCGTGGGGGTTCCACAGGCAATGGAGGCCTTGGGAGCGAGAGCAGCGTCTATAAGAGAGGCGCTGCAGAAGAGCCAGACCATCACCGACAACATGGTCGCCATTCTCGGCTCCTTCGACCACCGCCTCTCCGCCCTCGAGACCGCCATGCGTCCCACTCAGGTCACCCCTCCCTCTCTCTCTCTCTCTGTTTTTTTTCTCTGCTTGTTTGGTTGAGTCTTCATCACCTTTCGAAAATGTAATACTTTTCCTACGTTTATCTCACAATCGTACGGTGCGTTTCGTTTCGTTCCATGTCGTGTCGTGTCGTGTTTCGGTGCTTACGTCTCTTTCGGTGAATCTCTGCTTTTTTCACATTTATGCAAATGGAGCTAGCTAGAGCTGTCGAGCTGATGAGATCTGCTTCACGGTTTTGATTTAATTTAGAGAATTTTGGGATTCTGATTTGCTTTAATTTTCTTTGTGTGTTTTCGGGATTGATTGGTGGTTGGTGTGGTAGATAAGAACGCATTCGATTCGGAAGGCGCATGAGAACATTGATAAGACATTGAAGGCTGCAGAGGTTATATTGGGGCAATTCGACCTCTCGCGCAAGGTTAGCTTAGCTCTCTTTCACTTTCAGCAATGCAGAGCAATTTTGAACTTGTTTGTTATAGGAAGAATTTGATTGGCAACTGTAGCTGGTATTCGTTTAGGCAGAGGCTAAAATACTGAGAGGGCCACACGAGGACCTCGAAAGCTATTTGGAAGCAATTGATCAGTTGAGAAGCACTATCAACTTCTTCAGCGGCAAAAAAAGTTTGAAGATTGGTGATGGCCACCCGGTGCTTAATCATGCCAATAACTTGCTACTAAAAGCCATCTCAAAGCTTGAAGATGAGTTTAGGCAGTTGCTTACGAATTACAGGTTCGGTTTTGCTGCTAACAACTTGTCTGTTAACTTAGTACTCTGTCTCTACATGGTACTTAATCTGGAAATTCAAAACTTTAAATTGGTTTCTTTTTTGTCGAATTCAATCTCATAGATTATAGCCCCTCAAGTAAGTTTTTCTGTTTTGTATTTCAGCAAGCCTGTGGAACCTGATCGTTTATTTGATTGTCTTCCCGACTCTCTTCGGCCATCATCCGACCCAGCTGGGAAGAAAAATGATGGTAGTGGAAAGGAACACCACGGAAAAAGCTTGCAGCCTGTCGTTTACACACCACTAACTCTTATTCCCCCAAGGGTTCTGCCGTTGCTGCATGATCTAGCTCAGCAAATGGTTCTAGCTGGTCATCAGCAACAGCTATTTAGAATCTACAGGTGATTTTCTTTTTCTTTTTCTGCTGCCGGGTTAATCTTATGTTGCACCTTTTGCTTAACATTGTTGTTCATTTGTGATCAAATTTTATGTTCTTCATTGAAGTAGAATATACTAGAATTTTTCTTCATGCAGTTTCTCTCACCTCTCACCCTTTCTTATGATTGGGATGAGTTAGCAAATACTTGCCAATTTTATCTTCTGTCTCTGAACACCTGATGCTGACCGAGATTGAGTCGATTTTCTTCTCAAGAATATATAGGTCAAAATGATAAACATAATAACTTCCAATCATGTATGTGCAGACATAAATTACATCTAAGCCATGAATTCCTATACCTAGTCATGTTTTCACCTTGATTTGATGGAAATAGTCCATTGAACTTTTTAGCAACACAACTGATTCACTGGTTTTTCATTTTTGGATCTATCATATAAATCACCTTCTCTCAGTAAAGAACACTATTAAAAGAAGAAACAAGATGGAGGAGAGTTTACGCGTTTTTACTATTATTCTTTGAATATATATACGAACGATTTCGTTTGGTCTTTTTCTTTGTTACATGACTATCAAAGATGTAATGGAGGATACGACCCTATATAGTGAAAACTGGAGAAAAAGGATTCCTGTAGCCAACCCCACTTTTTTGCATTTAAGACTTGGTTGAGTTTGGTATAGTGCATGCGATTTAAACTTTGTAATCTTCGCTATCACGTATAATTCATAAACTGATAACTATCTCTTAGGGACACACGTGCTGGAGTTTTGGAGCAGAGTCTGAGGAAACTAGGTGTGGAGAGACTTAGTAAAGATGATGTCCAGAAAATGCAGTGGGAGGTTTTAGAGGCTAAGATTGGGAATTGGATACATTATATGCGGATAGCTGTAAGGATTTATTTTATTTTTCGCCTCAATTGATTCTAAATCTTTTTGTTTTTTGGTTGTCGTTTTTTTAGTTTTTATTTCACACATTATTATTATTTTCTAAACAATGCTACACTGCTTCAAACAGGTGAAACTGCTGTTTACTGGAGAAAAGAAAATATGTGATCAAATATTTGAAAGTGCTGAATCGCTTAGAGATCCATGTTTTGCTGAAGTTACTGCTAACAGTGTTTCTGTGCTCCTTAGTTTTGGGGAGGCTATTGCCAGAAGCAAGAGGTCACCTGAAAAACTATTTGTGCTATTAGACATGTATGAGATAATGCGAGAACTTCAGTCAGAGGTTTGCAAAATTTTAGTAGTTGCATAAAACTAGACCATCCATGATTACAAATTTGTTTGGAACATTGTTGGTTGTTTACATAGCTGAAATTCTTGAGAGTTGCTTGAGATATATCCTGGGAGATCATATAGGGATTGATGACAAGTATTTAAATCCTGTTGGATATAAACATATGGGCAATTAATTTTTTGAATTGATAATGGACACACAAACGCGGTTACTAGCTTGATGCACCAGCTCTTTTTGTTGAATGCACTTCAACAAGTTGGAGAAAACGTTTTTAAAGTTGTGTAATTTGGGGCAAAACATATAACTTTACCAAATGCATTATTTCCATCTTGCAAAAGCTCTGGTTTTATGCTCAGTGAAGAGTCTTTAAACCCTTTCTCACTCTTCATCTTGCAAAAGCTCTGGTTATGTTCTGTTGTGTTTACTGTGGTGTTGGCTTCAATATCAACGTGAAAATGATGCTATTATAATGATATAAATTCTTGTTAGAACCTTAATAATGGTTTCTTAAAATCATGGTTGAATTGTGTAACTTTGGAAGAGGTCTGAAACTACTTGAAACTCTTCAAGAACTAGCATTTAGATTAACAAAGTCATGTGTATGATCTATAAGGTGATCAGTGGAGTAAATTGAAGGCCAAAATATAGAAGAGTGGTAACATGGTGGTAAGTGTAATAGTGGCAAATAGAATCCATATGGAAATTAATCTTGCAAGGGAACTAAAACTCTTAAAGAAATTTAGGAGCTCATGATATTTGTTTGGTTCCATGAATTGATGGTGTCATAGAATGCTAGTTTTTATCTTTATATGTTGATCAAATGTTTGTTTGTTCTTGGAAAAAAAAAAAAAGAATTGATGGTTTAATTAAAAGTTCATAGATATTATTTTTCAGATTGAAATACATTTTGCAAGTAAAGCTTGCTTGGAAATGAAGGAATCTGCATTGAGTTTGACAAAGCGTCTAGCTCAGACAGCCCAAGAAACCTTTGGTGATTTTGAAGAAGCTGTTGAAAAAGATGCCACGAAAACTGCTGTTCTTGATGGAACTGTCCATCCTTTGACAAGCTATGTGATCAACTATGTAAAGTTTCTCTTTGAGTAAGTAGTGATTCCTCTGCTTTCTGCTCCTTGCTATTGGGTTCCCTGTCTGAGTAGCTTGTATATATGTGTGTGTGTGTGTGAGAAACTTCAAATATAACTTTGGAATACTCATGATTACTGATGTCTCTGTGGATGATCTGATAAACCATATCAGTTGTTTGACCACATAGCCTTTGGTAAAGTCTTCTGCTTTATTGTATTGTTAGTTACGTGGATGGTTTGTCTCCATTCTGACTTTATGAGGGTAGTATTTAACTTATCAAGTTCATCAGTACAATAATATCCATTTCATCTAAAATTTCTATTAGCTAAGTTATTGCCTTTTTATATTTCAACCTTTACCCCCAGTTGCAAATTTGGTTTTCTTTCTTGTCTCCTGGCCTTTTTTGACAATAACTGTGCAAACACTACATATCTGACTCTTTTATATGTTCGCAGTTATCAGTCTACATTGAATCAACTTTTTCAAGAGTTTGATGGTGGTGATTCGGATTCTCAGTTAGCAACTGTAACTACAAGGATTATGCAGGCTCTTCAGAACAACCTGGATGGCAAATCAAAGCAGTATAAAGATCCTGCACTGACTCAGTTATTTCTCATGAACAACATTCACTATATAGTGAGATCTGTGCGGAGGTATGTGCTATATTTATCTTGCTCTTTGAAAGATACTGTTCCTATCTGCATGCTAGTATGTGATTTGCAGTAATTATACGTAGGTCAGAAGCAAAGGATTTGTTGGGGGATGACTGGGTGCAGATACACCGAAGGATTGTGCAGCAGCATGCAAATCAGTATAAGAGGATTTCTTGGGCAAAGGTTTTGTTTCTTTGATCAAACTTGTTCTTCCCTCCACTGGGGATGTTAGTTGAAAATCATTCTCAGCTGCTGTGCTAATTATTTTTTTTTAATTTCACATGCAGATTCTGCAGTGTCTTACCGTCCAGGGCTTAAATTCATCAGGTGGTGGTGGTGTAGTTGCACCTGATACTGGCAGCAGTGGACTTTCAAGAGCAATGGTGAAAGATCGGTTCAAGACCTTCAACGCCCAATTTGAGGAGCTTCATCAAAGGCAATCTCAGTGGACAATTCCTGACAGCGAGTTGCGAGAGTCTCTGAGGCTGGCTGTTGCTGAAGTTCTTTTGCCTGCTTACAGATCATTCGTCAAACGTTTCGGGCATGTTTTCTCATATTTGTGCACGTAAAGTTTATAATTTCTTGTGTTTTATTTTTCAGCATTAATATGGATGTGGTTTTTGTGTGGCAGGCCTATGATCGAGAGTGGTAAAAACCCTCAGAAGTATATCAAGTTCAGTGCTGAGAATATTGAGTTGATGCTGAATGAATTTTTTGAGAGTAAGACCTGGGGTGAACAGAAGCGGTAGATCGATCATAGTTGTCAGGCCTGTTTTGAAAACGAGGCACTAGCTTTCATTTGGTATTCTTTGTACAATTAATGATGTTATTAACTAATAATAGGCCATTTAATTTCATGTCCCATTTAAACCTTTGCATTATTTCGTACAAGTTCTTTTTACTATTTGTTTTCCAGCTACCAAATGAGAAAAATGTGTCTTTTGGAGCGATACTTTTGTACAATAGTCTATCATATTCTCAACAAACAAAATTACGGTATTTTATAAAAATAGTGACGTGACATCACAAACATGAGATGAGAGATTCATGTTTATTATACATAGAAGTACATTCTTCTCCAAGGCTTGAATGGTAAGCAGCTTGCAAAATGATCCCTTCTCTTTTCTTATGATGAATACATGGATTTACAAGGTCTAAGAAGAACATAGGCCCTATTATTGTGTACAGAGGATTTTTTTTTTTCGCCTAAAGATCGATTAATTACGACCTCCTATCATCCTATGTTTCAAAAAAAGAAAAGAAAAAAAAAAGAATATTATGAGGGAACTTTATACTTTTCCTTGAAACATCGATCACGGCTTGATCACAGGAGCATCTTGCGAAGAAACCTTCTCTCTTGTAATGAAGAGTACTTGGATGATACTTTATGAATTTCTTGTAACAGGGTCAAAGAACAATCGTATGGGCCTTTCCATTGTGTATATATATATAGGCATTAAATAATCAGTTAGCTACACAGATTGTCGAAAGGGCTGCCTGGAAATATTATCTAACGACGATGGATTCATCTAGTGATGAACCAAATCCTGACCATCAGGTAAGCTCCATGTCTTTTACTCGTATGATACAAAATTTCTGTATATATTTAGCAATTATTGTTGAAACATTTCATCGATGGTCTTGTTGATCTAGCTTTTCTTTCCACATGTACTCAAAGTTTGCCTCGTATTAGCTAGTATCACTACATCTTTCACAATCATAACATTCATCCTTCAAATCTATATTTGGGAATTTTCATAAAATGACCCATTTTTATGAACGTTAGAGAATTTTAATTAGTTTATCGAAACCATTACCTTTATGATTTTTGGAACAGAATAATTCTCATACCAATTACAATCTCAAATATCTATTAGACTTTAACATTTTTCAGATCAATCTATTCGACTATATATAATCTCAACTTATTTGATTATAATATGAGTCCTTTAGATATATCTCAATTTTCAATACTCTATTTTAGAGTACGCCCAATAGGTAAATAATGTTTGTGATGATTTTTTTTTTTCACGTCAGATAATGATTTAGGCATGAATTTGTAGATATTTACAAAAAATGTCATTGTTCTAATTTGAGCAATATTTAAATATCCATGATTTGAGTCATTTATTACTTCTAATTTTGAATGTTTTTATTGATGAAATTTCATGATTCATGTATCCAATTCAAAAAACATTAATTTGTTACGAATTCATATCGACATATAAACACTTCAATACAAAAAAATTATACACCGAATATACATATAATATAGATTTAAAAAAAAAAAAATACACTAAGCCTCCACTTTGGGTTAAAAATAAAAAATAAAAAATCTAACAAAATATAACAAATCCATCACAATACTAATATAACACTAAGATATATAAATACAAATATCAATAAAGGTTTTGGTCCACAATCTTTTTTAAGTTCGGTTTTAGTCCACTAATTGTTTTACTTATTCAATAAAGGTTCAAATTTATCTTACCTTTTATCTTATTAAATCTCAGCCAAATTCAGTAAACATATATTTGTTTTAAAATTATGCATCTCCTCTTTTCAACCATAAAAAAATCATTCAAATCGGAATTCTAAAACTCAAGATAATTGGTCTCAAAGTAGTGTACTTGAAACTAACAATTTTTCCTAAAAAATTTTCAAATATTTCAAACTTCACAAGACTTCATCTTTTTTATTCTAATATTTCAAATTGGTTCTCAAAACTAAGAAATGATGAAATATAACTTATACTTCAATTATAATTAAAGAAAACACAACCAAAAGAATTTAAAAAAAATCGTTGATCAAAATTAAACTAAGTATAAAATAAGTAAACCAAAGTTGAATTAGATATAAAATAATTAATAAAAGAGGGTGGAAAAATAATTTAGAATTTACATTAAAATCCCGGAGTTTAGAAAGTCGTTTTTTTGAGAGAGATTTTGTTTGCCTGCTTCTTTTCAACTCCGTTTTCATTGTTTTGCACAAAGTCAATGTTGGATCCATAAGTACTATCCTGTTTTAAGGAAAAAACTATACTATCCGAAATCTGAATTGCCAATTTGCCATACACACGATGATAGGTGGAAGAATGTGCGCATATATTGCCATCAGAACCACCCATTATTGC
Organism: Dryas drummondii; assembly: GCA_003254865.1. Lineage (NCBI taxonomy): Eukaryota > Viridiplantae > Streptophyta > Magnoliopsida > Rosales > Rosaceae > Dryas > Dryas drummondii. Next base: position 1,400,565 of record QANW01007568.1, on the reverse strand, counting down.
TGGTGATAGAAATATTGGCCATGTTGGTGCAACATCAACCCAATCAAGCAACGCTGGACGCATAAGTACTGATCAAGATTCGCGCGATCTGGTGGCGATTATCATAGAGGCAGTGGTCCAAGGCACACCTGCGCTGCAGTCTGAGTACTGCTGCATCTACAAAGTCCCAGACAGATTTCGCAAAGGGAATGAAGAGTTCTACAAACCTCGGGTGGTCGCAATCGGACCTTTCCACCAAAAAGACCAAAGTTTGTTTTACATGCAAAAGTACAAGCCCAGCTACGTGGAGGCCTTTTTGGGTCGAAGCAGGCTCAACTTAGACCATTGTGTTGGAGTTGTGAGAGAGTGGGAAGCAAAAGCCAGGAGTTATTATGTTCAACCCTTTGAGCTAACCAGTGATTTCTTTGTGTTCATGATGCTGGTGGATGCAATTTTTGTTTTGGAGCTGATGCTTAGGCATTACTTTCCGGAATACATCGACACTTGTGATCCGATATACGGCAAGCCCAAGTTGATTGAAGACGTTTGCCATGACTTGATGTTGATCGAAAATCAGCTCCCCTTCTTCCTGCTCAAGGGATTGTATGAGGAAATGACCAGTCATCATGATCATCTGTCCTTTGCAAACCTTACGCACCAATTCTTCAAACAACTCGTGAGAATCGACCAGTTTCCCCATCATGTTTCCTTTTATGAAGTGAAACATTTTGTTGATTTTATGAGATGCTACTACTTGCCTTCAAATGCGGGGTGGCAAAACCAGAACAATACAAATTATAGCCTCAATGAAATCCCACCAAGTGTGACAGCACTGGAGGAGGCTGGAGTTAAGTTCGAGACAATGATGTGGACAACAAGCAGTGCTACCTCCTTACTTGACATAGAATTCAACAATGGGTGTCTGCGGATTCCGAATTTTGTAGTAGATGATTGGACAGAAACTTTGTTCAGGAACATGATTGCCTTCGAGCAATGCCATGACACCGAAAAGTATATCTCTCAATTTGTGTTCCTCTTGGTGTCCATGATCCGGACTTCAAAGGACGCAGATTTGCTCATTGACCATGGAATCATATCTACCATGTTAGGCAGTGGCGAAGATGTGTCAGTTCTACTTAGCAAAATTAACAAAGACGTTGGCTTTGGGCCGCCATATTATCACTTGAGTATCTGTAAAAAGCTGAATGCACACTGCAAGGACCCTTGGAACAGTTGGAAAGCGACACTGAAGCGCGACTATTTCAACACTCCATGGAAGATTGCTTCTACTATTGCTGCATTTATACTCCTTGTGCTCACCTTCATACAAACCCTGTGCTCTATTTTAGAGCTTTAGGCCCATTTCCGGAAGTAAATTTGGTATGATTCTGTCGTATATATATGGATTTTCACTCACTTGTATGTGAGTCCAATCACTTAATAACAATCATTTGTACAATTAATGACGTGGTTAAATAATAAAAGCCCATTTCATTTCATAAGTCCCATGTAAAGCTTTGCATTATTCGACCAACTTCTCTTTACTATTTATTTTCCAGCTACCAAAAAAGGAAATATGTGTTTTGAAATGGTGTGTTTCCCCTGCATAATAGTATAAATTAGTATCACCTCCTTAACAAACAGCGCATTACCATTACTTCGTCGCGCAGTATGAGTACTACTCGCGATCTCTATGACGAAAACAACCCATCCAACTGCCAGTTTTTTCGCCATCCTGGGAGGTAAAATGAGATTTGTTGTACAGTTATATATTATAACGGGATCATAATAGTGTTGGTAACAAATGAAACTTAAATCAAATTAATTGAACACCAAAAATGTCACACATACAAATTCCAGCAACCATACAATCACAATGGATATATTGTTTATTCATTACAAAATACAAGAGACATCACTCTAGCTAGCTAAGCGATCACCACTTAGGCGCACTTGATGATCAGAGAAAGGAGTATGGCCAGGAGCACCACAGGAATTATCACCAACACAAGAAATGGAGGTGCACGCACATCGCCCATAACATTCGGAACATAAAGCATCACAAAAAAGGATGCCATGAAGAAAAAAATTAAAATAACATTGCAATAACTTTTTCCAGCCATTTTTCTTCCTCCTCGTTCCTCAATTGGGGTATGCAACTCTGTGTGTATAAAAGTGTATGTGATGAAGTAAAACAAAGCTGTGGTGATGATGAAATTTTGAGGAATGGTGGGTGTATATAGTGTGCGTGGTGTCTGTTTGGGTTGGGGTACAACCATTGCCAAACGATGCATGCAATTGCAAACTCATCATCATGTGTATGAGACGTGCCCTTTCCCATGTATACAGTCACTTTTGCAGTTTGCTCAACTCATCCAAATTCTTGTCCTACTTTATTTTTTATTTTTAAAATTTACGGTTTAGTTTTTTTTTTTTTTTTTTTTTTTTTTTTTTTTTCTCTTTTGGTAATTTTGGACAGAGATAAAATTGATAGTAGAAATTTTATTAAAAGGGGTTTTTATGAACCAAAGAATAAAAAAACTGCTTAAAACAAATTTTTTATAGAATAAATCGTAAAAATCAAAAAATATAATTTGTGGAAGGGCATCGCATCGCTTCACCAAATTAAAAAAACTTTCCAACCGCCATATGCAACATGTTTTAAGTTTTAACCGCTGCCATGTATCTTTCCTCGATCCATCATTTCCTTCCCTCCTCTTCTCTGTTCTCATGATCGATCTCCACCTTTCTGAAACACACTGAAACAATTATACCACCACTACCATCCATTCCATACGCATACGTACATTCTATTGGATTCACTAACTTATAATTAGCCCCCACTATATATATATATATATCTATATATAGTGCAAAACCAAGAAATCAATTTGCATCACAAGGTATGACTTAATTTCTAACTTTCTCTTTAGTGCATGACCTGCAATTTACCTTCTTTTTTTTTTTTGTTCATTTTGCGCCCTTTAATAAGAGTCAGATTCCATGAGATGTAGATGATCAGAAATAGTAGTAGCAAATTATTTATCACTTGTAAGAAGTAAGAACTGATCGACATCCTCTTGAAGCTTTTTCTTGATTTGAAAATACCAAGTGAGTTTGTTTTTGAATTCTATTATTACAAGTGTGTAACAAAACAAGTAGTATATATCGTGTGTATGGACACATCAGGTTAAGTACATGTATGGTCAACTACATATTATCCTGCAGTACTGCCAATTGATTGTTTTACAGATAAAAAAAGATTGTCGTATACCTGAGTCACCTGACTTAGTTGTTATGTTTTTAAATTGTAAATTAGAACTTTAAATTAAAAAGTTATAGATTAAGACCGTACATTTAAACATGATTTCACTTAATCATATGCATCTGATTCAGTTTAAGAGGAGAAAATTTCCGTGTACATTAGTAATTCATCCTTACATATTGAGCATTTTATTCTCTGTTTCAGAAGAAATTATATATGGCTTCTTGGTGGTGCAAAAATCAGTCTCCAAATTTCATTAACAAAGTTCGCGGATACACTGTGCTTATTGTGATAGTGGTGAGTCTAGCCACATCCATCGCATTTTCTCTTTGGTTCTTAGGCAACTACGTGGATGCAAAGTCGGGTCCAAAAACAGAACCCCTTGTGCTTCGCCTGGAAGCATTTTCCTTGTCAAATTTCGAGGTTTCAAATTCATCATTCTCAGCCGAATGGGATGCTAAACTGACTTTTGGGAACCAAAACGGGGGCCTAACTTTGACCATCTACCCTTTTGAGAGTTACGTGTATTACAAGGAGCATGATGAGGCTCTATCATGTGCTTCAGTGGATGCAATGCTGCATATCCCTCCAAGGAAACAGAGGACGGTGCAGATCAAATTCGATTCAATGGGTTGTGGTGGCCAACAGCCGTACATCGAGGATCGAGTGCTGAAGGAGTTAAGTCATGAAGTTCATCATCAAAAGAGGGGTTACATGAGTTTTAGCTTGGGAATGCGTATAGATGCTACATATAGTATGAAGGAGCTACTGGGAATGGGAACCCAAGTGAGTTTGAATCCATACTGTTCAGAATTGAAGGTTGAGTTTGTGGGTGCAAAAGGTGAAGGAAGGATGCTTGGTGGACGCAAGTGCTCCATTCCATTGCCAAAATGAACATGTAATTAATTCTTACTGTACATGTCCATATATAATTGAAGCTTTAGCTAATTGTTGCTGGAATATTATTAGGTTAGAAGGTTAAGCTATTTTGTGGCTGAAGTGCCTCTATCCCCTTGCCAAATACGTACAGTCTCACCAATGGCCTATATGCATGTGGTAAACATTTAGTCATTTGATTTAGGAAGTTGGGGAAATGCACCTCCAGTTTAGTAATTAACTTTTTATCATGAGTATGATGGATGATGGATCTGAGCATTCTATTAATTAATTGATAAGACTCTATCAACTAACATCCATTTAAGAGAGACTTTTGTAGATAATATGCGCATAAAACAATTTTTGCCACATTTTTGTATATAATTATACCATATTTCAAATAAAGGTAGTATTCATGTATGATGTATATGGGTGATTTCCATCTCTATTATCACGCTATTTACGCGTTTATAGACCACCCACCTATTTTTACACTCTTCCGTCTCTATTCTTCTCCCTTGAATTGGATTTGAATCCTCTACCCCTAGATCGACTCTCTCAATCTCTCTCCATCTCTCTCCCAGAATATTCTTGAGAGAGCTAGAGAGAAGAGATAATATAAAACCATAATCATCTATGGCCTCAATGCCCCAACCCAACCAACCTGAATCAGGTCATCATCTTCAGCCCTTCACAGACCAATCCAACAACCAAGCTGCTAGGAGTGACCCTCCAGCCGCCATGGCCCATGCTGCCCATGGTCAACAAGGGTACCCCTATCCCTACCCTAGCGGTGGTGCTGTCTACCCTCCAAACGGATCATACGCCTACGCTAACCCCTATTACACCCAATCCTACTACGCCCAACATGACCACCCTGGCGGCTGCGTCCGCTGCTTCTGCCTCCTCATGTTTCTCCTAATGATCTTCGCCTTCATCTCCACCATCACCGTCTTCTTCTTTGCAAAACCCGAGGACCCCGTCTTCACAGTCGAGTCCTTCTCCGTCACCAACTTCAACCTCGTCCCGGCAACCCAAGTCTTCTCAGGGAAATGGGACACCACCATCAGCATGGAGAACCCGAGCTACAAGACGGGGCTGTTGCTGGAGAGTTCGGAGACCTCGCTGTACCACAAGGACAACTACTTGACCGCCATGTCGTCGTGGAACTCGTACGACATGTACGGCAGAGACCATACCACAATGCAGATGAAGATAGAGACCACCAACATGACGGCGAATGGGGCGGTGGAGGACATGGAGAAGGAGCAGAAGGAAGGGGTGGTGACTTTCAATATGAGGTTGAATGTTCGGTACAACATCAGGTCGGGTCTTTTGTACCACAGGATTGGGAGCCTCAAGGTTAATTGTTCGGATTTGAAGGTTGCTATTTCGCAGGGTTCAAATGGAGGATCGTTGCAAGGTGGGTCCAAGAAATGCGACATTTCCAAGGATTGAGGTCGCAATTTTGTCCTCCCTCTCTTTCTCTCTCTCTTAGTCATATTCATCTTCTTCGATTCCATTTGTCCATTGATATATGGGGCTTGTCAGTTTGGTAATATATATATAGATGAAATGGTACTTCTAGGAATCCTGAAATCTGATAACGAAATTTAGATCAATTCATAAAATTATAGTAGATCCATTCATCAATTGAGTCAAAGGTTGATTAAGACGTACATCTTGCATCACTAAAATCTAAATATATCTCAACTATTGGTGCTTACTCATTTGCCGGTTATTCCCAGTATTGTTACAAAGTGCACATGGTTTCTATGTTCCTAACCCAACTTATAATGTTAAACGGTTTTTGCTAAAGTATTTGTTCTATATAATTAACTATATATGCTTCTATATCAACTCTATATGTAGAGCTATATGTATATGACTGTGTCACGAAGATTCTTGACATATGATGATATGAATGGTTCATGTGATTTGTGTGGAATCGTATATCTAGCAAGATATGTGCTTACTCACAAACAACCTATGTTTATGTGTAAAACATTCAAAATTTAAGATAACATGCATATATGTGAAGATATATATTCCTATTATTTTAAAAGGTAATTGGACAAAAATTCAAATGTCATCATTGACTTTGAATTAAACTTACGGTTTTGTTATTAAATTAGGCCCTATTTTACCTTAACACGTTCACTTTCTATTATTATTGTATTTATTTATTTATTTTTAATATTTATTTTGTCTTTTAGTTGACAAAAGACTAATTTTAATACTGTGTCAATTAATTTATTATATTAAACATTTTAAAATTATGATTTTTATAATAATTATATTTTATTTTAAGTTAATTTTGTATATCATGTAATTGGTAATTAATTTATTATTATGAATATTTAAGTTAATGACAATGCTAATCCATTTATTGCTCTTAAAAAATATATCACTCTCACATTGGGTGTGCATTACGTGGCACGTTATGAGAAAAAGAAATTGAATTTAAAAAAGATAAAAGAGATAATCCATTCTATATATTATTGGATAATAATGAATAATTTTATTTGATATCAAATAAAAATAAAAGACCTTGAAATCTCTGATCACATATAAATACAACGATCCCAAAACGAACCCCAATCTCATAGCCGCCTCAAAACATGAGTTGGTTTCTGAAGAAGACGACTGAAAAGGGTACTACTACAGCCAAAGCCCATGACTACAAGACAGTGACCGGCTATCCGGCTGAGCTTGGCGAAGTCGAAGCCGGCTATCCGGCTGAGCTTGGCGAAGTCGAAGCCGGCTACGATCCTGATGAAGAAGGCAGACTCTCTGATGATGATCGCGGGCAGCCGCAGATTCTGTTGATAGTCACCCTTCTTGTCTTCTGCTTTGTAATCGTCAGTTGTCTCGAGGGGTGGACCCAGGTCCCCCGGTTCCGGGTCGACTCAGCCACCGTGTCCCCACTCAACTTGACTCGCTCCTCTGAGTTAACCGCCACGTGGGACCTGACGCTCCTCGCCACGAGCCGCAACCCAAAGAGCCCAATCTTCTACGTAGACGACCTCCTGGCCTCGCTCTTCTACGGGAATGGTACCCGCCTCGCAACGACGTCGTTGGCTCCCTTTGTTTTAAACAACCAGACACGTGTGGGTTTGAAATTCGAAACGGTAAGGAAGCACGTCGGCGATGACGTGGCGAAGGAAATCTCGGACGGAAAGGGTCGTGGGTCGGTAAGTTTTGGAGTGGTAGTGCACGCTTGGGGTAGGTTCAATATGCTGCGGACGGAGGACAACCATTTAATGCGGATCTTTTGCAAACGGGTCGAATTCGGGTTTTCCTCAAATAATGGGACGGGGACTTTGATGGGTCAGTCAAAGCAGGGCCGCCAGTGCCGTGTTCTGGTTTGGTGAAAATAAAGATTGATCATTAGGTAATTAAGGCCATCGATCAGAGATTGATCTTCACAAAGCTACTTATTGGCTTCTCAAGCCTCCTTTAACCTACTTCTAAAATTTGGTACTGGTTTTGAATTTTTAATGCACTTGAGCAAAATGCTTTCCTTTTGTTTATGATGCTAAAGTGGTATTAATGTTGAGATTGTTTATTTGCTCTTTTATTTCTATTTGTGATTTTGTGGTTTAAACTTGTGTGGCAAGTTTTGGTTCGAGGGTGCTCTTTTTCTTAGGCCTGAGGTTCGTAATCATTTGATGAGTATTGAGTTACGTAGCTTGAAGATGTATTTTGTTGGATGCACAAAGTGATAGTTAAATACTGATATGTTTTCAATCCATTAGCAATTGGTGATAATTTGGTTGAACCTAACTCAAGGGGCCGGGTTTGATCACTATTTGAGGCAAGTTGGAGAAAAAAAAAAGTTAAAAGTTTGTAATGAAAAAAATATTGTTAGTTTTGAAAATTTCTCTAATACGTTATATAAAGTTATCTTTCAGAATATATAGTGTTTTCCCTTAGATACAGATCTCTTTTTGTAAAGGAATATATCCCTCCTATATGCTGCTTGTGAATGATATATATCAAACCACACTATTCTTTTGAACATATGATCTGAACTTTATTGGGTATGCTAGTGTGACTTACTATGCTCTCAATCCATTAGTAATTGGTTATACTTTGGTTGAACCTAACTCAAGGGGGTTGAGTAGCTAGTGCTAGGGATCCCAAATTTGTATTTCAATTTTAGATCCCAAATTATCGATTCATACATGGTCCACCCAAATGATTATTAATTTTATAACAAGTAAAACACTGACACGTATATTTGGAATATAAATTTGAGATTCCTAGTATTATTGTTACTCAAAATTCATTTTAATACTCTATGTTGAAAATCTTGCAATTTAATACTCAAAGTTTTAAACTCGTTGCATGTAATGTTACATCACTGTAAAATTGGGTGTCAATTGATTCGTTAAGTGTTGATGTGGCTTCTTACAAGTGTATGTACATTGTTTCGATGTTCCTAACCCAACTTATTATGTTAACGGTTTTGTTAAATTATTTTTTCTATATAACTATGTATGTTCAAATTCTTAAAATTAAAATTGAACATGCAGCCTTTACAAATTTCATTCTACACTTTAGGAGGTTTTGAGGTGAACTTGTTGGTGAAGGAGGTCAAAAACGAGACGAGGAATAACATGGGTTGGGTTAGGTGTTTTTTTTGTTTTAAGGGTGAGTAATTTATAATGAGTTATTGGGAAATAAAATGAATATAGATTAGATTAAATTTGTATTAATGGATTAATCTAAAGCTCTTATAAAACAATCTCTCATAATTAAACCCCATTTAATTTGTTTATGGGTTGGTTTGGTATTGCTGTGAGAAAAAATGGAGTATTTGGTAAATGTTAATATAAAAATGTTGTGACTGTATATAATTATTAAAATGGACATAATGCTGAAAGTGCATTTCACTTATTTATTTAGTAAAAATAAAATGTTTGTTTACTTGTTTTTGAAATTTTTGAAGGTATATTATAATTTTAATCGTATAAATAAAATATTATAATTAATTATCATAATATAAAATATAATTAATAATAGACATATTTTTTAATTTAAAATAAACAAATAAAAATTATAGAAATCAATGAGAGTATTATAGGTAAAATAAAATATTTATTGTTGCTATGAGTCACTGCAGCATTCAAAACACCTAAAAATTTATTTTTTATTTTTATCATAGGGAGTTGAGAATTATAAAAAAAAATAATTTTTTATTTTTTTACTAAACACCAAAACTGTTACATGTAATTAAAAATTGTTATCTACAATAATTTTTTGGCTCCTATGCAGCAATCCCAAACCCCTGACAACTTAATTCTAATGGAGATGCCAGCCAATTATACTTGATGACTAATTAATTCTGAAATATTAATTTTGTATAGTGGATTTGATTTGACAAGATAATAATGAAGAGTTTCAATAAAAAAAAAAAAAAAAAGAGAGAAAAGAGAAGAGTTTTGTTGGATATCAAATACATAAAAGACCTCGAAGTCTATCCCCAACAGCTATAAATTAATAAATAAAGACGAGGATGATGGTGATCAAATCTCGGAACCGAAACCTGTAACAATTAATGCGTTTCTTTCTGAAGAAATTGCCCTACATATAATAAATTTTTAAAATAATAAATTTTCATATTAAAATACACATGAGTTACTAAAGGACACTTATGACCTACATATTTACTACCTCCGTTGCTACTGGGTAATGCTCTTAACTTACACATTTTACCATTTAGCTTAATTATATTATTAACTATATTTATATTTAAGATTATTAATTATTTAGTAGTAGAAAGTAGAAACTAGAAAGTGATAAAACTTTTTTTTTTTTTTTTTTCATAAGTATCCAAAAAATCTTCATTTATTTGTTTACTCACAAGTCACAAGTCACAAGTCACAAGTCATAACAAAACCAAACCCCATTATTCATCTCTTTTCAAAATCGAAACCTCAAACAACCCGCTGCTCTCTGCAAAATGGCTAGTACAGCCGAATCCCAAGACTACAAGACAGTGACCGGCTATCCGGCTCAGCCAGCTGGCGAAGTCGCAGCCGGCTACCCAGTCGCTACAGCCTATGATGCTTATCCCTATGCAGCCCCAGCGGCCCCACCGCTACCTGATGATGATCGCAGCTGCCGCCGTTGGAATAGAAAATCCGCCGCCTGCGTCCTCCTCTTGTTTTTCATCGGCATGTTTATCATTCTCAGAATCTTCTTGACCCACTACCCCGAGTTCCGGGTCGACTCGGCCACTGTGTACCCGCTCAATGTGACTGGCTCCGAGTTAACTGCCACGTGGGATCTGACGCTCCTTGTTACGAACCCCAGCCACATGTCCAGGATGCACTACGACCAACTCCAGGCCTCGCTCTTCTACGCGTACAAGGACGATGATGACGATGACGACGAACTCCGCCTCGGAACGTCGTCGTTAGCTCCCTTCATTCTAGACAAGAGGAACCAGACACGTGTCCATCTGAAACTGGTGACGGTGAACGAGTACGTGGGTGATGACGTGGCCAAGCAAATCTCGGACGAGAAAGTTGGTGGGCGGGTGAGATTCATCGTCAGAGTTGAATTCGGGTTTGGGTTTGAGTTGTGGTCCTATTTGTTGCAGGTCTGCTGTGACCCTGTTGAATTCGGGTTTTCCCCGAATAATAATGGGACCGGGTCTTTGACGGGTCAGTCAAAGAAGTGCCAGGTGGGTTTCTCGTTGCCACTTTGAGTAATATTCATAAATTAGGAACATTTTTTATAGGAGAAAACTGGGAACATTATAATTAGTCCTTGTTACTATTTTAGGCCATGGGATATAATATTGGTTATTTGTTGAATTATGTTTTTTTCATTCTCATACATTCTTTGTTCTTTTATGCTGATTTTGGTTGTTACTCGTAACTATGTTGCATTTTTTGAATGAATTGCATTGAGAAATAATACATCCTGCGCGCAATCCAAGAGTAGCTTCTGAGTACTCACACTCCATGCACAAGGAGTGAAAAGAGTGAGAGACTATTTTTCTTGTGCATATAATTTGGGCCTTCACCACTTTGGATGTTGAATGTTGCTTTGTAATAGTTGGTTTTGAAAATGCAGGTTCTTTAGACTAGTTTAGGGCCAATATATATTGGTCTTACCCTATGCAAGGTCTTTAGTTAACGGGCATTGGTCTAGTTACTATCTGTTGGGGTATTTGGTTAACCAAGGTTGTGACTTGTGAGTGATAATTGTTGGATTGGACTTGTATGGTAAGTTTTGTACCTGCAGGGTGCTCTGTTTCTTAGGTTTGTGGTTAGTAATCATTTGATGATTAGCAATTTGGGTTTGAGTGTTTTGAGCTAGCTTTAAAATGTATAATGTTGAACATGGGATCTGAGCTTTCTTGGATGCACACAGTGATAGAGAAATCAATCTTGGGACTTAAATAATGTAATTTTTTCAACCAATTGGTAATTGATGATGCTCTGGTTCAGGTAATAGAATAACCTAGCTAGCCGATGGGAGTGGTTGATCCAATGTTATCTATTCCTAATATGCTCTTTTAACTACTTCTATGCATGGTTCGGTACTCGTTTTAAAGTTTAATGCAGTTCTGCAAAATACTTTTCTTTTCTCTTTGATCCTAAAGTGGTATGCCTATGACTTTGATGATTTTGTTTATGATGTTTTCAAGTGTTGGAGTTAATGTGTGTTGAGATTGTTTATTTGCTCCTCTATTTCTGTTTGTGGTTGAAACATATAATCACTTTCCAAAGAGTTGAATTGGATAGACTGAAGTTCCTACGCGTGGTGAATTGTTGTATCTCATCGTTCAGTTGATTTATAATTTCTGCTCTTTAACTTTAAAAATAGATTTAGCATGAAAAAATAAAGCCTTGTAATTCCATTGTTGTCTACTGCTTTTTCTAGTTTTCTTTGAAACTATTTTATCATCAGTTCAATTCTTGTTTATTTTCTTTTAATAAAAAAGTTTGGTTGGATATATTTTCTGTTCTTTCTTTTCAGGGGTGGCTTACTGGGTTATTAAGATTTCACTCCTACAATCACTTCAATTGCATATTCCCCTAATTTCAGATATTCATAGATCATTGCTGATGATCCTTAAATTTCTGTATTTATATATCTCATAGCTGTTGGGATTTGAAGATAACTGAGTTTCATTTGCCCTATATGACCTTTTTATTTTGGTAGACTTGGGGCCTTAAGGCCCAAAAACAAATTCCCCTATATGACCTTTTCTATCAAGTTAATAATTGACTAAATATATACATCTCCCTCAGCAAAGTTAGAATTAATGAAATAAAATATCTACATCTCCATTGGTAATTCCTGACATAATTGAACCATTTTTTTAGATGATATCAAGTTATTCAGCTGCTATCTGTTGGGGTATTTGGTTGACCAAGGTTGTGACTTGTGACTTTGAGTGATATTTGTTGGGTGCATTGAGCGACATTGAAAGATGTACTTTGTTGAACATAGGATTTGAATTTTAGTGAATAAAACTTTCATGTAACGGGTGTATGCAGTATTTATGTTAAGTGAAAACTAAATTAATGATATCGAAAGCTAAATTTAATGTGTATTTGGGTTCTCTTGTTTGGGCTTGTCCTAGTTGTTGTTTCTTTTGGGCCTCTTTTGGGCTTTTTAGTGAAAACTTTGTCAAATGTCTCCTGTAAAACAGGTTACAACTTAGAGCTTGGTTGAAGAAAGAGTTCTCTCTCTCTCTCTCTCTTCTCTCTCTCTCTCTCTCTCTCTCTCTCTCTCTCTCTCTCTCTCTCTCTCTCTCTCTCTCTCTCTCTCCTATATGATTGTTATTACTTATTAGCATTATAATAGCTAGGCATCTTAGATCAATTGGAGCCTTGGTTACACTTATAATTTTTGTTTTAGTAATTAAGAAGCAAGTGGGATGAAGGGCTTGTCCGACAAACCCATTTGGCTTGGTCTAAATAACTTTAGGAGACCTATGTTGTTATGCAAATGACAATGGGATTTTATACTCATAATTATAATTTGATATACACAAAATTACAAACATGCATGATAATATTCCCCAGACACGATAAGAGTGTCCATTTTTGTATATCTCCAGTTGGACATGATTAGGACGCTGGTGGACGTTTTGTGTGTGTGTGTGACAGATGTATGATGTGTAACTTGACATTGATTTTTAGTGCATGTAATTATGTTATATGGTTTTTTTTTTTTAATTATATATGGCCCCGTGAAGAAAAAACTTGGAATCAATAATCTGTTTCCTTTTTGTTTGATGTTTCCAACTTTCCATGTTAAAGACGTGTGAGGAATGAGACATGCGCTCCCTTTGTGATTTTCTATCAATACCATATCCATTCCACTCCTGCTCGGGACACAATGGAGCAATTAGATTGATAATTCAGTGTGAGAAACTATCTGTTGGGGGTTTTAAGACCGTAATTTCTAATTCCCAAAAGTAAACAAAACTTGGAGGATACAACAAATTAATAAAGAATAAATTGTTTTAGCAAAACTTTGACACATGCGGCCTAAATTGTTTTACCATATCCAACCGCCAGGGAGAGTTCAAGCAAAAAGTCAAGATCATTAAGATAATTATTTTAGTTAAACATATGATTTGATTTGAAAATTATTTGAAAGATAATTATCTCATCGTGATTGTTTAGGATTCTAAAAAATATAATGATATAATTAGGAATAAACGGGATTTAAATAATGAAGAAGATATATCATATATCTTAATCTAGGCCATATAAGAAAATTAATGTCTCTTTTAAGCTGTTTGGATCTCTATTCTGTAGGCGAAATAGTACTTTTGGGATCTCACCAAAACCAAAATAGTAGTAATGGGTTCAAAGTATGGGACTAAGAAGCTTCTGGCAAAAATTTGATGTCATGTGGCAAATGCGTATCTAACGGCTCTAATTGATGGCGTTTACACCAATTATGCAACACGTATTGTCTAAAAAATTCATGCACCTAATAAGAAATTGAGGAAGTTTAAGTCTTTGAGATATCTATCTTTAATTGATTACATCAATGTTGGTTAGCTTGGTATGTCAGTTTCTTAATGCTTTTCATAATTCATTCATAATAGGAGTAAAGTCGTACCTTACATCAATACTTTTGATTTATTTTTATCACTAATCAAAATAGGGTGCTGTAATAAAACCCAACCTTTTAACTGGAATCAACTTTTTATGTTTTCTTTTCTGAAATTGTGTTTATATCTAAAATTATCAAATATTATATTCAGAACGTTTAATTTTTAAATTCTTAAATCACTCTCGATAAAACATAAGTAGAAGATCTTATTTCAACTTTTTGTCAATCCTCTCACAAGGAATGAGAGGGTGCCACTTCATGTAAGAAATTTGAGAAAAAAGTTGAATACTAATTACTAAAACATGCATGCATTTTCCTTAATTTCTTTATAATCAGGTGTCTGCCGTGTCTTCATCTTCCCTCCTAAAGAGTAACATGGCAATAAATATTGTCGATTTCCCTTCCAACATTGTCTCCAATCCCCTTTTTTCTCTTGTCAAAAATTGATTGGAAGTCTATTTTCCATCACTTTCTCAATCCATATATTTTTAATTTCAAATACTTTACCATCATAAGTGGTAGATGCATCCAAATGGTTCATTTACTCAATACCCCACAATGTTGTTTCACATCTTATTAAAAGGTGAATAAGCTCTCAAAACCCACAATCAGCACTGCTTAATTAACCAATTATTAAAGCAGTCATCACTTTGTAGTTTTAGTGTAGTACCAAAATATTATCCCTTTCTTTCACTTCCATAGCTTCTCTTCCCCACTCTTTCCTCCGTTTTGAATTTTCTCCCCATTAGAATGACCCACCAATCAAAGGTTTCTCTCTTCTCTCCCCAAGCTTTATTCTACCACTTTTAGTTTTTGTCTTTTTCAATAACCCTTGGTTTTGAAAGAGAATCATAGCCACTATTTCTAGTCAGATTTTAGCAGCAAAGAGCATGCAGACAACAAACCGGCCTATTGGGTGCAAGTTGCCATGAAAGGGTCACTTGGAAGTGTGACCCACTCGCTTATGTGGTGTCATTTGGCAGTATCACACTTTGGTTTTGAATCATCATATTAATTTGTTGGATTGTTATACATTGTATACCTTTATATTAGACCATTGGTTTTATGTTTGAAATTTGTAATTCTCATTTGTTAATTTGTAAGGTGAAGTTGTATATATGCTTTTCATATTTGTTTGTCTTTTGCAGAGGAGATTGTTTCTGCCATGTGACATTGTTGAACAGTTGAAAAAAAAACTATCATCTGACATGAATAATCCCACGCAATATTTTCTTGCACAGAAGTGGTTCATGAGAACAATATTAACCACAAGGTGAGGTTAAAAAACTAAAAAAGCAAATACTTAACAGAGTTTTAAACGAAAATTGGGATTTGGTGGTTCGAAGAAGATCTGGTAGGGACCTTGTAAGTGCGAAAGTTGGGGATAAGAATCATCATGGATGTCAGTGCAAGTGTTTGAAAGAATACCTTTGTATAGAATCTACCTAGTAGCCAGAGGCCACAAACCACCCACCCCCACAATGTACATTTGGGATATCCTTGGCTTCTTTTTGCTGTTTCTGTTTTTGCAAAAGTCTTACCCAAGGCATTTTCTTTTTCAATTCCAATTCTACTTTCTTCCTTTCATTATGAGAATTGAGAATATTCAACAAAGAATTTGGCAAAAGGGTAATCTCTGCAGTCTGCACAGAGTACTTGGTTTCCATGGCCAGTACATGTACACAGAAGAAGCAACAATAGGAAAAACAACCCAAACGGTCCAATTGAGGATTGTCAGAGGCAAACACCATGTACCAACTAAACTGGACCGGAAAATTCATAAGTCTTTTTTTATTGGTAGCTAGAAAGAAAATTCATAATTTAAACAGGGTTTTTCAATTTTCAATTTGAAATAGAAGACACTATTTCCACTTCTGTTTATACACTCCCACATTTCTAAACGGGAGTTCGCGTAGAAATGCATGAGTGTATGAAAAATATGAATAAAGTACTCCTTAAAATGACATCTAGTATAAATATTAAAATCGTTGAAGGATAAAATTTACAAGTACTCTAGAAATAAAAATACAATTATTACAGAACAAATGCTTTTTGGGGGGGGGGGGGAAATGGATGTCATTTTAGGTGTCAAATAAAGAGAAGAGAAAAGCGTCATAATGCTTTTAGGTTGTGCCAACTAATCTCTTCCCGTTGTTTCATCCCAGTCGAATCTGCATGTTATTTTCTTCTTTTTTGGATTTATATATGACTACTTTTCAAAAGATAATAACATATGAATAAGACACAATTTGATATGTCAGTCATAATTAATATTGCATTTTGTTTTCCAATATTATAATGCTCAAACAAGACCCAAGTAAATAACAAATGCTTTACTACATATAAGTCGTCCTCTACCGCTATCTAATGCAATAGGATAATAGAATAATGGGATTGATTGATTTTATTATCGGATGAACGTATTGGCATTTGTTTTGCATTACACATTTGCCTTGACTTTTCTGCTAACGGCCCTTGTACAATTAGTTATTTGCATTTATTGGACTTATATACCACTATTTGACTCTTGCAGCAACCATGGAATGAATAATCCATGTGACCATAAGCCAATAATTAAAACAAATTAGGCCTTTGTAAAGAGATTCAGCCAGTGTTAATTCGTTAACTAGCTTTGTCATTTACAAATTGATTGTACATGGCTGAAATTTGATTCTATCTCCAATTTTTTTTCCTTCCACTTGGTATTTGTTTTTAGTTTTCAGACCATGTACAACCTGTTTCAAACGACAATAGCATTTTTTTTAGCATTAATTAAATAGAAATTGTCGCCTAAAGAACACCCAATTGGGTAAGATAAGTTGGATTTTGTTTTCTTCTAGAAGTTTGATTTTAATTTTCACATGTTAGAGGGAGTGTAAGGAGAACATAAAACCTAAAAAGAACTTGGAAACTCATTTTGAGAAAGAAAAAAATTGTTGGGAGAGAAATTAATACAACTTAAAAGAATAGTGCTGAGATGTCAGTCATTGGTGGTTGAGAAGACTAAGACTTTTTTTTGGCAATTGAGAAGACTTAGACTTAATTGACGTGGATAGTATATGTGTGAAAGAGCACATCAGTCATGTAGTTCATACTTCATACTGTGGGTGCCAACCGACATAATCAATTTCAAGTTTCTACCATATATCATTATATCAATGATGTGCAGGTTAGCTTGGTTTGGTGCCTAACTAAAATTGGCACATGCATGCATTGAAATAATATAGCTAGCTAGCTTTGTTTGTTTCTCACCCTTTCACCATCTCTAATGCTGGGAAAGTGCACATAATTAACACACTTTTCTTTGGTAAAATATCTCACAATTATTGGTCTCTAAATAGTATTTTAGAATTCTTAAAAAGAAAAAATTATAGTTTGAAACTTGAAAGAAAGGCTAAAATGTTTCTTTCAAAGAAAGCAATGGGCTCTTTATGAAAAAGAGTACGAGCTTTCAGTTAAACCAAAGAGAGTCTTATTCCTAATTGACTCGAACAAAAAAAGAAATTTTCTGTTTTGCAATTTAACACAATGATTTATTTTCTGAATCCACATCCAAATCATGAATTTTTGCATGATTTGTTAGCCTTTAGCTGGTAGGAAGTAATATTCTGGAACCCAAAAAATGTTGGTGGACTGCTCAGCTGGAGGTTTCCTCTGTCATGATATGTGGGCCCACGTGCGTGTAGGAGACGTGTCACTGAGACTTTGCCTATCCACGTCCAATCGGATGGTGGTGAAGGCACTTGCTCTTTAGAATGCTTTGTTTAATATTATTAGCCTAGGAATAAAGTCATCCATCTTTTCTCACTTATTGAAGACACAGTCGGTTCATTTAGATTTTTATCTTTCTAACTTCTGAGTTTCATCAAGAAAAAGGAGGGCTTCCCACCAAAAAAAAAAAAACAAGGGAAGAGGAGGGCTTGCCTTTTTGACTAAACGAGCACCACACAATTGAGGGTAATGCCGATTGTTATTTCTCTAATTAAACTTATGAGATTAAAATAAGAGATAATTAAGATTGAATCTTTTAGGAAAATAGTTTTTAGATAAAAATCGGGGATGTTTTAAAATTTATTAAAAATTTATAATAAAATTCTTTAATTTATAAGCATTTTTTTTAAGAATTAATTATCCTAAGCTATCTTTTACTTATTATTTTTACTCTCCAATACACCAATTAATTTTATTTAATAAAAAGGTAAGTTGTAGCTTAGGTAACTTATTTTAAAATCTGATTAATTGTCATTTTATTTCCTTTTTGTCTTTCTCTTTCTTCTCTCCCTCCCCCCGCTATGTCTCTCTTCTCCTTTCTCTTCATCATCTTTTTGTTCTTCTTCTTCGCAGAGCAAGCACCTATGGGACGAACACCACCACCATGAGTAGCGCTGTTGTCAACAACCTTGAAAATCTCAACGCTGACCAAGAAGCAATGAATCTGCTTCGAGCTCGATCGAAGCCTTTTGGATCTGATCTGACTACTCCATCTTCTCCTCGATTAGGCATGATCACAGCTCGTGGTAGACTCCTACTTTGATTTCTTATCAGTAGAAAGTTCTTGATTTTTTTTTAAACTAGTTTCTGAAACTGCAATTTCTGGAACGTTGTATGTGAATTGAAACTGTAGTTTATTAGAGTTGCAATTATTAACTGCAGTTTCTGAAACTGCAGTTTTATTAGAATTGCAAGCTTGCAGTTGCAGTTACTAATTGCAAGTAAAACTGCAGTTTATTGCAGTTGCAGTTACTAACTGCAGTTTCTGAAACTGTAATTTTTTTTTTTAAGCTCAGTTCTGAAACTGTAATTTCTGGAACGCTGTAAGTGAACTGAAACTGCAGTTTATTGAAGTTACAACTGTAGATTATGTGTAGATGCAGGTGAAACTGCAGATTTAGTGTAGATGCAGGTAAAACAAGGTTGCGCAGGGATCTAGCATGTGGCCCACAAAAGAAGAATGAGTTGTTGGATTTTTATAGAATGTGGCCCGTAAATAAATAATGGAGCTTTGGGTGTGTTTGATTAATAAAAAAAAGTTGTCAGTACCAATTTATTAGTGGACTTTTTTTTTTAATTCATAATAAAGTATTTTTAATTTATAAGAAAATCATTTTAATTTATAATAAAGTCCTCCCTAGATTTGAAAGGTATTTCCCCTTCTAGGGTATAGAGTGGGTTTTGTAGCGGCTGTATGCCCGCCCAAAATTTCAAAGTTAAAATCTAATATAAAACTGTCAAAAAAAATAAAAGAACTTGATTAAGGACCCGTTTGACACTGTTTTTAAAATTGTCAAAAGCGCTTTCAAATTTGTAAAAGCGCTTTTGATAACGTTTGGCAAAAATAATTAGAAGTGTTTCCGAGTTATAAAAGCGCTTCTAAGAGATTTTTTGAGAAACACCTGACAGGTGCTTTCTCAAGAAGCACTTTTAAGTGCTTTTATATAAACAACTTAGAAGTTTTATAAAAATTTATATGTGCTTCTTAACATAAGCGTTTCTGATAAAATCGCTACTAAATAAAAGTGCTTTTAAAAAACAGTGCCAAACGGATCATAAGAATCCTAAATCACTACCGATTTTAGTTTAAAAAAGAATTTGATTAAACTTTTAGAATGAAATAATTGTCCAAGTCTCATAACACATATTAGGGTTATAAAAGAGTTAATTACACTTACACCCCCTGAAGTTTATCGTCTTTTCACATACACCCCCTGAGATTTTAGTAATTACACATACATCCCCTGAGGTTTTAAAACTATTACATATAATCCTCTACAAGAGACAAAAATAAATAAATAAAAAATAAAATATTTGTATTGAGGTTGAACTTTACACCTTGAGTAATCTTATTAGGTTATTTAATTTCTTAACATGTTTTTTTGCATAATTTTTATCATTTTTTTTCTCACTATAGGGGTTATATGTAACAGTTTTGAAACCTAGAGGGTGTATGTGTAATTATTAAAACTTCAAAGGATATATATAAAAAAATGTTAAATCTCATGGGGCATAAATATAATTAACTCGTTATAAAATAACAATGAGGATATTGCCGACAGTATTAATTATGACAGGCTATATATATATATATATTGTATCTTGAAGCTAGAGCGTATTACTTGGATCTCGGGTTTTGTTATGAATAATAAGATCTTGCTTAGTTAGTTGAGCCTCCAAGTATAATAGACTTTAATATTGACTAGTTTAAGGCTTTAAGCATAAAGAAAACTAATAATAAACTTCTTGTAAAATACCGGAAAAGTACATAAAATTTTGGAAAAGGATGGAGAAGAAATAAGAACCAACCGTTTATTACTTTATTGGAGACAAAAGGCGACCCTGTGGTTGAGCTTGACAAACAATTTAAGCCCAATTAATTTGCTGAATAAAGCCAAGCAAGAAAACGTACGATTGGTCTTAAGTTCTTAACCCATTTCACCATTTAAGGCAAAAAAAGAAGAAAACCCATTTCACCATGGGGATGGGTATGCTAGCTAGGCACCATACGTGTAGTAAATTAAAACCCATATTCAATCCAAGCTATTTAGATCTAATCATATATAATTAGTCAAATTTGAAGTAATTGATGATCCTTGTCAAGAGGCACATGATGACATGAGGTATGTGTGTAATTTACATAGTTTCACTAAATATACTAGGCTTAGTGCTAAAATAGATGGGTCACCATTGCCACTACGTACCTTGCAATATTAATATAGCACCAAACAATTTAATATGTCAAGCAATATTTCCTACACTAGTAGACCCCTCCCCCCTCCCTTTTCTAATTTGTTAAATAGTCATCGTATGCTTTCAAAGTTTCAATTATGTTAAACCAGTGGATCCCATCCTCTACATGGTTTTACTGTTTGTTTTTTCTGACTGTTAAACTTAATATTGTGTATTATAAATCTACAAATGTCTGAGTAAAAAAGAAAAACGTAGCTCTAACACTTTTTGATACCGTGTGAATTAGATTTATTAATTAGTTTGGAGAATTTCTAAAGTTGAGAAAAAGTAGACTTTATCGACATTTAAGGGTTAAAAAATTTGTCGGTATGACTTGGAGTAACAAATAAAATTAGTGCGAGAAGAAAATAAAGTAGTTATTTTCCTCATAGTGAGTGAACTACACCTACCATTACATATCTGCTTTCCACCATACATACATAATCATATAGTATCATCATCTTTCCTTAAAACCCATATATATCTCTATAATATAAACACACACACCCACAAGGCTTGCGAGAGGGTCAACTTTCAAAACTCTCTCTTTCTCACAAGCTCAGTGAATTGTCCTCCTCCTCCACCACAACCGCCGCCATGTCGTCGAAAGACTGCGGGGAACACGGGCACAACAAGCGGCGGAGGAGGTTCAAGCGATGCTGCGCGGGCCTCCTGATCTTCAACTTCTTCCTCCTGGTGACGATCCTGATCGTGTGGGCCATAATCCAGCCCTCAAAACCCCGTTTCATCCTCCAAGACGTGACCGTTTACAACTTCAACAACACCGTCCCCAACGTCTTCTCCTCCAGCTTCCAGGTGACCATCTCCTCTCGCAACCCGAACGAGAAGCTCGGCATCTACTACGACAAGCTCGACGTCTACGCCACCTACCGCAGCCAGCAGATCACCTTCTCCACCCTCATCCCGCCGACCTATCAAGGCCACAAGGACATCAACATCTGGTCTCCCTTCATTTACGGCACCAACGTCCCCATTGCGCCGTACAACTCCGCCGCGCTCGGCCAGGACCAGGCTTCCGGCTCCGTCCTCCTCCTCATCAAGATTGACGGCCGGGTCCGCTGGAAGGTCGGCACCTTCATCACTGGCAAGTACCATCTCTACGTCAAGTGTCCGGCTTTTATTACCTTGGGCCCCAAGACCACCGGAATTGTCGTCGGCAATAACGCCGTTAAGTACCAGCTCGTCCAGCGTTGCGGCGTCAGCGTATGATTTCTCGTTTCATGGACTAGAATCATGGGATCATGGTGGGGACAATTATCAATTGCCGTTAATTATTGCTCTAACGCCGTTAGTTCCTTCTTTCTTTTTCTGTTCATTTTTTGTTTTTTTGGGTTTAATTATTATTATTAGCTTCATCCATCTGTGTTGTGTACTGGGTTTACATATACGTTATGGGTACTCTTTGAATTGTACATTTTGCTATAGAATAAATTATGGAGAAGATTATGAAAAGATACATGATGATGAGAGTTATAGCAAAATTGCAAGTCGATGGGAATTGTATAATTATTATATGTGCAATAATATATCATGCATTTTGGGATCGATACATAGCAATTGGTATCAAAGTGGAGGTTGGGGTGTCATTTTCTTTCATTTTTCATATGCCAAATAAACTTTGTATTGTTGCTTGCTTGTCGTTCACTCTTTTTCTTTTTTATTGTGCTCTCCTCTCTCTGCTCTTTTAATTAGTAATTTTTCTTTTATACAATTACTTAATAAATGATAAAGCTTCCTACACCTTAACCTTTGACTTTGTTTTTAACTCCATTAATTTACATGTAGACTTGTAGGTATCGAGAGAAGCCTTTCCCATTAACGAAAATTCAACTTTTATCTTATATAAATTAATAGGAAGATGCTATAGAATCGACTTTATTCTCGGTTATAAAAAATTTGAATTTTATATATGAAAATAGAAGCACGAAAGAAAGCCCTATAAATAGCCAGGAAATAAGGGAAAGGAACAATATTAAATGATACATAATTAAATTAGTAGCGTTATTGAATGTGACAAAATGTTGCTTCTATATATGAGTGGCCCCCCTTAGCTAGAAATTAAGGTTGTGCGGCAATATGGGCATGGCCTTAATTCCTAAGGGTATAAATATATTGAAAAGTCCATGCCTTGCTATATCCTCTACCTAATGGATGTTGAATAGTAAGACATGCATTCCAGTAGATAAGTTGCAGTGGTAGGCTGGGAATTGTTTGGAATTTGGATCTGTTTGGGGGTGGGTTTATCTTCCACATGGTGCATGTAGTGGTGGTCCTTTTCAAACCACCCCCTACTCATCACTTAGCCTCTACCTACTAATAATGGTGTGATGGAAAGGAACTTTCATTATGTTAAAAAAATTTCAGTGGTCCTTGTCTTTCCTTTTAACTTAACATGAAGTTTCCCACTGGCCACATGCTTAATGCATGTTAGAGTGTTGCATGTATGTGACATATTATTGAGCATGGATATATACGTAGAGTGCGTGTGAAGACTAAAGAGTGCCTAATATGTCAAACCCACCACATGATTGCATGCGTCAATGCCTTCCATGGGTCAAAGTACGTACACTAAATATGTATATATATTGCATATTGACACGATTTTTTGTGGCATTTGGATCTATGCATACTACTTGATTGGAATGATCAATTAGGATTGGGAAGAGTTGCTCTATATAATTTAAAGCACAAAGTTTTTTCTTTTTTGGCCAATAAAGCACAAAGTTATTTGGCTACATATAGCAAAGATCTATTAAAAGATCTACAAGTTAATTTCGCTAGCTTCACTACAACAAAAATTAGCATATATAGCATTTGATAGTGGTGGATATATAAGTTAAGAATAGTGAATATCAAAGGTATGAATGATGATTGAATATCAAAGATACGAATGTTGGATACCGTAGTTATGCATAAGTTACGAATGATGGATACCAAAGATACGAAAGGTGGATATGAATGCCGAATAACAAAGGTACAAATGATGAATATCAAAGATACAAATGTTGAATGTGATTCTAGCTGTGTAGTGAACCTTAATTCTAATCAAGTTGAGGATAATTATCATTTCTTTAGGTTGATTAGAAGTTGTCACCTGTTGTTGGATGGAGAAGATTTCTACTTACCATCTGCGTCATATATATGTATAGAAAATAGAACAGGGTTGCTGAAAGGGGTGGCAACTATTGGGCTTAACAGGAATTTGAGTTGTATGTTGAGGTTTAACAATATTGCTCTTTGAGATCTTGTGTATGGGCCCAGATTGGTGCTAGCTAGTTGAATTTTTGTTTGGGCTTCCACCATAAAAGTTTAACCATTTGCACAAAGGGACTACAGTCTATCTATTATTGAAGGGAAATTCGGATAGCCATGTTGGGCCTGGCCTGGATCCATAGAGATGGATTTATCCCAAGAGTCCTTTTTTTGGTGCAACCCAAATTTGAAAGTCTAAAAGCTGGGCCACTTTTAATGGATTGAGATTTGAATTTGAATTTCAAATTCATATATTTTAAATCTTATTATTTGGATAAAAAAATGAAATATGATGATTTAGATTTGAGAATTCCAAATCTACCTTATGAAATTCATGTTTCCAAACGAACCCTTACAGTTAGTCACATGTCATGATGTCAATCATATTGGACTTGGGCCACTTGGCGATTAAGAAGTGGACGAATCATTTACGAATGTTGTCAAGATGAACTTGGCCATGCATTTATAATTTTATTAATTGTCACATCTGTTTTTTTATCATAAACAAATGTCATATCTGTAAATCTTTCATAAATTCAACGGTGAAGATGGACTTTGTGAATGGCTTGGAGTCTTGGACCTAGCAAAGCTAGCATTTCTCTCCACCCACAAGCCAGGTTGCTTAACTCTTTTTGTTAATCCATACTTACAATTACATATTTTAGTTTTGTTTTCAGGTGATTAATGTAACAAAGGAAACTTCTTCTTTTTTTGTTTGGTCTGGTAATGGATATGTGGCTTTGGTAGCTTATTGGCCCACATGTCCCTTCACTAATTTTATAAGCCTGTATTTTTAATCTTTTGTGTTTTCCAAAGCCAGCCGCCGCATGCACATGGACGTTAGAGCTCTTTCTTTCCTTCTCT